>JBAMBQ010003180.1:0-26789 GCA_037044495.1 Stegana nigrithorax | reverse complement strand
CGTTATTTAGCACTGATTTAGTACGGCGTGCAATATATTTTTACAAAAAAAAATTAAACTTAAGTTAGTTAAAGCTGTCACCTTAACACGCTATCCTTGGAAGCCAGTGAGAAACCTTAGAAAAATATCAGGACGTGTGACATGGACACGACACAGTTGAGATTTTACGTTGTTCACCACTGATTCACTCGAATAGGGTTTGCAGAGCAAGAAAACGTTTTTTCTCACTCTGACGCATAGTGAACACACTAGCATACTCTTCCGACGTTTTTTAAGTGTTTAAGAAAACGAAGAAGTGTTTTTGGTTTAGCTTTTCACTACATTTTATTTTTTAAGCGAAATAAATATTAAAATATGTCAAAAGCACATCCGCCAGAGCTGAAAAAGTGAGTTTTGGTTACACTGCGGTGCATTACACACTAGTATTTATTTAAATATATACACAGGTACATGGACAAGCGCATGATGCTGAAACTAAATGGTGGGCGCTCAGTAACCGGCATTTTACGCGGTTTCGATCCATTTATGAATGTTGTATTGGACGATACTGTGGAAGAGTGCAAAGACAGCACTAGAAACAACATCGGCATGGTGGTAAGCTTATTCTTGTGGTAGTAAATTTATATTTGTGTAAACTTTACAACAACAATAATTTCAGGTCATCCGGGGCAACAGCATTGTTATGGTTGAGGCACTGGATCGGGTTTAGCGGGTGCTACAGTCAAGAGATTCGTAGCAAACTAATCCCAGACACTGTTGAGTGTACCAATTTAGTGCGCCAAAAAGTGTTACTACCGTAGTAAATAAGTTAAAGTAAGTTTATTAAGAAAATAAATGTAAACTTCAAGAATTTGAATTGGTGTTTAAAATTTCCTCTAGCGTCAGCTTAATATTAACCACTGTTTATATTGACTGTTTTGTCAGTTATGCAAATGCTAATCATGAATGGCCGCGGATAAAACCATAAATTTAGATTGATGTGGTTCGCCGGACAAGGCTCTTGTAACTACTGAACATCAATAGACACCCCTCCTCATAAAATCAGATCAAACGATTAAAACCCACTTGTCCAATGACTAAACAATATTTTGAGTTTGTTTTTTGTAGACCTTTTCATTGTTTTATATCCTTTTTATCATTGTGCAAACAAAAAACGCTTACGCTTAAGTCTAAGTATCTGTTTTGCAAAAAAGTATTTTAATTTATCCTTTGTCGATTTATTTGGAAATGACAATGGGACCAGTTTGTTTACTAGCATCGCGTTGCTTAGCTACGATCTGATTAGCGATGCGATCCAAATCACGCTGACCGATTGAGCTCAGCTTGCGGCCACCTTCTGGATGCTTTTCGACTAGGCGAGCGTGTTCCAGCGCCTGTAGGGCTTTGCGTGCAGCACCATCAGCGGCACGGCAGAAATGCGAGGGATGCACGCCGTTACGCTTGCGGCCACCGTAGATCTTTGTGATCGATCCAACACCAGCTGGACTACGGTGATACAAATGGCGCAAAATCGAAGCACAGCGAATGTAGAACCAATCGGGGTCGTACGGTGCCAGTTCCTTGTATTTGGCGGTTTTGATAATGTCCATTTGGTCAGGCACCTTCAATTTGCCAGTCCTGATAGTTGTCAACAAAAACAGAAAAAAATTACAAAAAAATTATTAAGGTTAGGGATGTAAATCTTTTATTTTTTTTACTTTACTTACTTCTTCAAGAAGACGGCAACAGCCTTGGTCACGGCGTGTTGATCAATATCCTTTACAGTTACACCAGGCATCTATAACAAGAAAAAAAAAAACATTTAATAAATCGTAGAACACGTTGTAGTGGGGAAAAAAAATTTCAGACAACAAAACAGCACAGCAGCAAGATGCCCACTTTTTATGTATTTCGAGATACTTTTTTAGTACACAACTTGAAGTCACAAGGAAGCTTGTATAACTATTATGTGTTTCACTTAATTTCCTTACATTTGCACAAACACCTCACAAAATAACAAATACTTTCGTCAAAATTGACATGAACATTACCTTTCTTGACAAAATGAACCGGAAAAAAGAACAACTGGTGCAAAGTTGGCTGCGGTTGTCACGTTGACATTTGAGAACGATAAAGTTGCACCCCTCGTAAGCATAGTATTGTGAAGGTAGATTTCATGTAAGTGTTGGTAACGCTAAATCCATTTTTTTTTTTCGGATGAATTTCATGTGATTTGGGTTTATTCATAAATAATAATATTTGAAATTTAATTAACATAAAAAAAGTTCACTGCAAAATATTTGCGTGCTAAATGTTATGAACATTCAATTATACTATACTAAGAATGAAATTGAAGAGTCTGACTATAATTTCAAAATAAATGACAAATTTGAAGTGAAAACTGATGTTCTTATAATATCTAATGGAAAATTACTGTTAATTACATTTTTAAATGTCTATCTGAATGTTTGTCTCAAATTAGCTCCGGAACGACTCAACTCAACTTTCCATTCTGATATCTTGCAAGGTTCAGAAGATATGAATATAATATATCAGTCGAAATCGCTTATAACGACATTCACGCAATCGGCGAAATTCGGCCGCAGAATCACCAATGCTTCACTGAATCAGTGTTTTGCAGAGCACGAATTAGTTCTCTCTCACTTTCACACACATAGTGTTATTGCTTCTCTCTTCTGACAACGTCATTCATATTAAATTTGTATCTGCATTTTATCTGTATCGTATTGTATTTAGAAATCTTTATTCCTAACGGATTTTGCATTTTAATTTTTTTGTGGTTTCACACGTTTTTACTAAGTACTGCAAAACTCAGAATTTTTGTATACACACAATTTCTTATTTTAAGAGTTGTCTTTAAATTTATTTTGAAATCATTTTTTTTTTAGCATTGTTCAGTACAATCATATTTCTGCCACCAATCGGCAAACTTCTTAACTTTAGCAATGACGTTCTGTTCTTTTTGAGGCCTTCGCCAAGTACTCGGATTCAGTTCAAGCATGCCGCCAATAATTTCCTAAAATACAAATAAAAAATGCTTTAGGCTTAAATTCATATTAGTTGCAAAAAGCTTAATGCATACCTGAGCAAAGTGAGTAGGAAAGCGTTCTTGATCCTCAATAACGTGCGCAAAGCCGCTGTCCATGCCGAAATTAACCCAAAAATATGGCAGACCTTTCGGTATGGCTGCACGCAGTGGTTTCTGACGCAAAGACACTAACTGTTTGTTCACGCTCCACTCGTGTTCGGACTCTTCAATAGCTTTCTTGAAGTAGAACGGTGCCATTTCCGCCTTGGATTCTGGTATCGGTATGCAATGTATGCTCAGATGCGGACAGCGATGTAATTTATTCGCAATCTCGTAGAAGACTACATCCTTATGCTGTGCGGCAAACATGCGAGTCAAAGCTTTACGAAAATTACACAACTCCGACCATGAATCCTCATCCAGTTGCGTTGCACACGTAACATGCTGTGTCGGCATCAAAACACAATGTCCGAATTGTAGGCCGACGTGCCACGGCAACGCCAAATACACTTTTTCACCCATAGACACAATTAGACGTTTATCCAGTTTGGCTGACTCAAAGCAACGTTCGCAGTTTTCGAGTTGCGCGCTCAGCTTTTGATGTTCACGTATGGCATGCTTCACTTCTTGTTTGTCCGCATCCGTACTCGACACATGCCTGCGCACCTTATCAGCGAATATATCATCCAAGTCGTCGTTGGGATTCTTATTCTTGGCAACTATGTCGGCGAATTGCAGATTAGAGTCAGCCGCACTAGCATACTTCTCGCGTTCAAACTGTAAAGGAAAGAATTTATACAATGATTATTGGCTGTAGCTAAAACCCTAACAACGAAAAGAACACCCACCATCTGCTTAATGTCATAACGATCATCATCAGCAAAATAGCGTACACGCTCGCCATCCACATGGGTTTCAACGCGTTGTTTGCTCTTCTTTGCGCGCCGTCCGCCGTAAAGGTCTCGCGGATCAACTGTTGCAGTCGCTGGTGCTGCCGATTGCCGCAATGGACGCACATTGCCGCGTGCGTCCGTACGAGTCAGCAGTACATGGCTTTCTTCGGAATTTTCGGTTGTTTGGCGTTGTGTACGACTATGAGGTGTTGCATTTGGTTTTGCACTTGCTTTAAATGCTGCACGTATGGCGCGCGCATTTTCCAATTTCCCATGCAGCTCTGCCGCTAATTGTTTATCACCCTTGATTTCAGCTTTCAATGCCTTGGCCGCCAGTTGATTCATTTGCTGATCGTTTAGAAATTCGCTTGGTGAGGGTTTTATGGTCTCGGCGGTTTGTTCAACAACAGGGTGTCTTTCATCTTCACTTGCACTTGATGATGACGATGCTTTTGCTTCATGTATACTTGATTTAGTAGTGCTGCCATTGTCAGATGCTAATGTTGACTTCTTTTGCCAATTACGTGTACTGGGTACTGTTGTTGCTGTCGCATTTGCATGGCGATCTTTCCGCAATCTAGGTTTGACATCACTTATATCATCATCACTCTCTGGCTTTTGGAATGAAGGCAAACCAGTGCCAGTGCTTTTCCAATAAGGATTTAGTTCAAGCCTACTACGCGCTGGATCGTAGACATTAATTTCTTGATCCCCTTTTTCGTTTGGTTTTTTCGGCTCGTTGCGTTCCCGAGTATAGGTCTTAAGAACTAGCGCTGTTGAATCTGTCATCCAGTCGTCACGTTGCACGATTGGTTTCTTAACCAAATCGCCAAGAGGAGTTACACGTTCCACCCACTCATTTTTTTCATCTGTTTCGTCGCTACTATCGTCACTATCGCCACTGCTTGATCTACTCTTCTTTTTCTTGTGTTTGGATTTGCTTTTACGCTTACTCTTTTTCGAACGAGTTTTTTTACTGCTGGAATCAACTACCTCGCCGTCACCACTACTGCTATTTGTGTCACTCGCATCAAGACTGGTATCACTTTCGCTGCTACTGGCGCTCCGACATTTCTTATGCTTTCTTTCTTTTGTTTTCTTCGACTTTTTTCTTTTCTTTTCCTTTTTACGCTTGCTCGGTTTTTGCGCCATTTTTGAGCCCTCCGTGTTTGCATTTTCCAGCTTTTTCGCCAAAGCCGGCAGCATCCAATTTTGCTCACCACTTAATTCTAGCCGCAGTTTACGCTCCGCAAGTGCTTCGGCACGCTCTTTGGCCTGTTCCAATAATTCTGCGCGTGCTTCGCGCAACTCCTGCCGAGCCTTCTCCTTTTTACTTGCGCTTTCAAATTGTATATAGCTCATAATAATTCTTTTGCTTTAAGATGACGATAATAAGTTTAAAAACTTTGTTTCCTGTTATGCCGAGCACTGACAAACGCTCCCGCTCCCGTCGTCCAAAATATATTTTAATTCGATTAGCAATCAGTTGTAAATAAAAACAGCTGTTTGTTGCAATGCTGCCAGACTGCAAATTGCACCCGGTTGTGCCCCTCATATAAAACTCTCTTGTTGCATCCGTAAAATGGGTATGGTAAAAGAATAGTTAGTCCAATTTGGTCACTGTTTTACGAAAATTTGTTACTTTCCCCTGGTGACGTCAATATAAGTAAGTGTGAACAATTTTGAAACCACGCATTTAGTTTTGAATGTGAAAACAGAAATTCAGGGAACACCTGCAGCCATGCAAACTCGCCAAGTCACAGAATCAACTAGAATCGTTATTTAGCACATTCACTGTGTATTAAATATGAATAAATATTTACAATAACGTTGAGATCGCAAATAGCAATCAATTTCGTCGATTAGGTTTCCAATATTTATAATTTTTGGTTTTCTAGGGAAGAATTATAGTAATAATAGTAATTTATTAAAGCTAACATGCCATTGTATGAGAGTGTTATGCAGGAGAAACCTCCAATTGTGCTGGATATCGGCAAAGCATATACGAAGTGAGTAACACATGAGCACACGACCAAAATGACGTCATATTTATGACCATACTGGTGTCCATTGCAGGCTAGGCTTCGCTGCTGAAGCATACCCACGCAAGATTATACCGACCGAATTCGTAATGTCCACGAGTGTCGCACCCAAGCAACTGTTTGACTACGAGCATGCCACGGAGTTCTATGATCAAACAGTGGATTTTCTGCATATGATATTCTTCAAGTAAGATTGAGACACCTTGACAACTTCAGGTTATTTATATTAAAACTAACTAATTGTGCAACTATACTTGCAGACATCTCTTAGTTAGTCCAAAGGAACGAAAAGTAGTCATTGTGGAGAATGTCTTTGGCACAACTTTGTTACGTGAGATATTGGCTCGTGCGCTTTTCGTCCATTTTGATGTCTCATCGGTGTTGTACGTGCCCTCGCATATGATTGCACTTTCAACACTCGCTGTAAATACGGCCGTCGTTGTTGACATTGGCTATAGCGAGACCACCGTCATGCCCGTTTACAGTGGTGTGCAAATTCTGCGAGCCTTTAAGGATCAAAGCTATGGTGGCTGTGCGGTACACGCAGAGATTAAACGTCAGCTGTTGGAAGCCGGTGTAAGCGAAACATTACTTAGCGAAAGCGTACTCGAGGATATCAAGGTGCGTCTGTGCTTCGTTACCACCCTCGAACGTGCACAGGCCTATCGTATTGCCGGAGACGATGAGCAGCGAATGCCTGCAGCACCGCCTGGCATTGAATATTCGATAAGCGATGAGGATATTATTGTTGTACCAGGACGTACGCGTGAAACTGCTTTTGAAGTTATGTTCGAAGAAAGCCACGAACGCGATAGTCTCTCACATACAATCTTACGCGCCATTCTCGATTGTACGATCGATGTGCGCCGTTCACTAATCGAAAACATTTTCGTTATTGGTGGCGGTGCTATGGTCATGGGTCTTATGGCACGTCTTAAACAAGAACTCAATGACTTACTTACACAGGATGATTACTACAAGACGCATTTCCATGGTGATCTCAAGTGCAAATTTCATAAAGCAATTGGTAAACAGAATTTTACTGCCTGGCTGGGCGGTTCTCTCTGCGCTGCTACCGATCTCGTACAGACGCGTTCGCTTACTAAGGAACTCTACTTGCGTAATGAACGCGTCCCCGACTGGATTAACCTAAACGATAATCGTATGGCAGGTTAATTCTAAATACACTAATGTATTTATTCCACATAATTCTTAAGCTTAAAGTGTAACTTATTAAAGTCTATATTCATTTTCATTTTTTAAATGACAGTTAACACCATATATAGTACAACACGGTACTGACTGTATACTTTTATAGGATAAACATAGTTAAAACACTGCTAAATCATGCGAAAACATTATTGTTTTGAGGATCGGTAGTTGCTAGTAACACATTATAGTATTTAAATAAATAGTTGGGTGTCCGTTGTTATCAGAATTCTTTGAATTTCGCAACTGTAAGTTTTTAAGTTGTGGCCACTGGGATGTTTTTGCAGTTGTTTTCATTTTTGAGTCCTACTAAATAAATATTTCATTCATAATAGTATGTCATACAATCCCGGTGTCTACTTTCAAGTCTGTGTGCTTTCCGCTATTCGGCTTATTCAATTTGTGCTCTTCAATCACTTTCCAGCAATATGTACTGAACATTCTTTATCAATTAAAAAGAAACAAAATAAGCATTTCGTTTTATAATTCATTTATTTAATTTAAATTTATTTATATATGTATTTTCTTTTTTTTTTTTTTAAATTATTTTTGCTTTATCGGTTTCTCATAAAAATTCTATTAGGTATGTGGCTTCTTTCGAGCGGGAAAGAAATTTCGATGTGATTGATATAACACATTAAATGTAAAATATATACTCATATATATATATATATTTATATATATATATGTATGCATATTTTTATATATATTAATTAATGCTACATGCTAACCTATACTCATCAATAAAAAATGTTTCAATAATAATTTCTGCAAAAGAGAAATACAAAAAACTAATTACAAATATACGTATTATAAATATATGTATGTATAATTAAAAAATTAAACGAAGAATAAATAAAAACAATTTATAAAATTTTGCCAATTTTAAGTCGCACACGTGCATAAGGCCGGATTTATATTAACAATCAAAACAACAAATATTTGTCATTTTTAATGGTACTTGGCCAATAGTATTTTCCGTACTCAAGTAGCAAAATTTCATATATATATATATATATATATATATGTTATAAACTTCTACATAAATATATAAGGACAGTATTATGCTTTATAAAAACATTTGAAATCTGCGAAAGAAAAAAAAAATATCAGATTGGAGAAAACGTTTAAACGTTTAAAAACGTTAACAAGTTGCGCAAAAGTTGTGACCGGCCTCAGAAATAACAAAAAAAAAAAAACCCCGTAATTTATTTCTAATTTAAAAAATTCTAAAATAAATTTTTTCTTTCTGTTGTTTCCGTTTCTTCCTTACGTTTGTTGCTTGGATAGTCGATAGGTTAGTTGGTTGTTTGCTGGCTTAGCTTGGCTTTGTAGTTAACAATTTCATGCGCATTCGTTTGTTTAATATTCTTTTATCAATTTGTCTTCTTTTTTTATGCCTCAGTCGCCGAAGTTTCGTTTGCGCTCAGCTATGCCTATTTCTTCATACTGGCTAGCAGCTTCTGCTGACACTGTACGCCGTCACTCGGCCTCGGTGGTGCCACGAAATAGCGCCTTAAGATTTGCATTCTGATTATTGTCCATTATATCACCGGTGTTGGACTTGGGCTTATATGGTTGTTGCATAGGTGGCAGGTTGACGATTTGGATTTCATGTCGGAACAATTGATTAACACTGCGACCAACCAGCTGCGCGGTGAGTTTCTTGAAAATATCTTTCTTGGCACGATCGACTTTATTGCCTTTGACAATGCCGCCACCACCACCGCTGGCAGCCGTGATGGCGATCTTCTCATCAAACTTGTGTATATCGGCTATATTGACGCTAGGTATGCGCTGCAATACCTCCATGAGTATTGGGAATTTCGGTCGCAACAATTCGTAGAACTGTACACCTAATGTAATTAAGCCGGACTGATTAGCCTCATGTTGACCATGTACCTGCATGCCCTGTAACACAGCTGTAAATGCACTAACCGCCTTGTTTGCGTCCATAAGTTGTTCGGCCGCAAGGAAACGCATAACCGGTGCAGCAATGTTTACCGCACGCATATTGCACATACCATCATTCCAGGCGATGGCACTAAGCAATGTCATCAGCACATAGTTGCTGATCATGCCATTGCGCAGCAGTTTAGCGCCAAGATCGCTGATGATGTCGGAGAGTAGAGCCGATTGTGCGGCGCGTGAATGTGGTGCGCTGTCCATGGAATGTTCCTCGTGCTCCATTGTTACATCATTGCCGACAGGTGTTCCACCAACGCTACCAGGTCCATTGCCACTGCCGCCGCTTACCAATTGATCGCTACCGATTTGACCTCCCACAAGCGCGATCTTCAGTACATCGAGATATTCGCGTGTCAACGTACGATTCAGTTGATCTTCGAGCACCTCCTGCGTGTCTTTGCCGTCGTCCGTATCACCATTTAGTTGACCCGTTTCGTAGAGTGAAGTTATGTACAGCCAGCGGCGTGTAAGACGTTCACACATAAGCGGCGCTATGTGAGCGAAAAGCGGCAGAAGAACGCTGTCATAGTAGGCCGGTGGACATGAGTAGACGAAGGGTTTAAAGAAGACGCGTATGATCGGGCGCAGGCGATAGTCGGGTATGACTTCCAGACAACTGAAAACACTATTGGTAAGAGCATCCGCGAGACCTGGCAGCTGATACAGATCACGTCCTAGTGACGGACCAGCGGAGCCCATTAAATGATAACAACCTTCGGTGAGCATTGTAATGAAGACTTGCATTTTATCGAATGGTGTCGGTTCGGTTTTCACAGTCGGATCAAGTGGATCGACGGGCACTGCACAAATGCCCATGAGTAGTTTCTTTTCGTGTTCGACCATGCCGTAGATGTTGCGATAACTGTTCGAAGAGTTGCAAGAGTATTAAATATTACATTATTGGGTTATAAATTGACGCAACAACAATACTTACCCTTCGGATAGTGCCGCTAGTGCCTCGGGCTTGAACAATTCATTTAGTATACGCACCAGAGTCAGTATATGTGACAATAGGGGCACCACGTGCTTTGTAGCAGGATTACGGCAAATAGGATTTCCTAGCTCCGTGCAGCCCACTACAAAACCACCACGTTGTGCGCGATCCGGATCATCAGGCCATGTGCAACGCTTAATGACACCCAGCACAACGTGTAACGCATCCATGATGCGCGCACGGTTGCCACCAGCCGGATCTTGATCTATAGGATACACTGGCGTTTTATCTAAGCCAACAAAACGCATGAAGTCGATTGGCGACTTAAACGCATCACCAAAGGCTAACCATTCATTTCGCTTGTCCTGCATGATCTGCTCAATGAAGGCAGTCTGGCGTTCGTAATCACAGAAATGGTTTGAAATCAGTATCAGTGCCTCTTGCAATGTGGTGCGTACCAGGCGGCAAAGCGGCTGCGTCGCTTCCTTAAGCAGGCACCTGACATGCGTATTTATCTGATCGAACACGGGCAGCAAGAGCAACGGATATTTGTGCGCTAGCTTGACGAGCAAAGAAGCGGCATGGCGACGTAGATTTTTGGCGGCCTTCTGCTGCACCTTCGCCACATCCGCATTTAATGGCTTGAAGACCAAAGCGGTGAAGATCTTTTCCAGCACACGTGGCAAGAGGCTAACACCGCTCATTGCAACACAATTGTTAGAGGTAATCTGGCACGAAGACATACTGAGGAATACGAATAGTGCCGAAATGCATGACAGCAGAATGGAGTAGATGAGCGGATTGCTGGTCTCCAGTTTTAGACACTCCTCAAGCAGCCGCAAACCTGATTGCACGGATGGACGCTCAGAAACAAGCAGAATGCGACTGAGCACACCATCGATGACGCACACTAATGCGTCCCACTCCAGATAGATGGGATCCTGCACACTGCATACGGAAGCATGACCAGACTCGGTTGCGGCACTGCGAAGACGCACCTGTAGCCACTGTTCGCAATAAGCAAATGTGACAAGTGGCTGTACGAGTGTAGCTTGACGAAAGATTTCAAGAAAATCAGTGCGGCAGCGAAAATAGAATACGGCAAATTCCTCTTCACTGTCATATTCCATGCATATGTATGCGGCTGTGGTGATGCTGGTTGGCAAACAGCGAGTACTCGGATATGTTTGCTTGATAATGCGTGGCGCAATAGACTGTATCAGCTTGGGAATGTACTGTACCATGGCATAGTCCTTGGAGCTACCATCATGCTTCAGCAGCAGCTGCCAGATGAGTGCGGCGCCGTGTGCCACGGAAAGCGATGGATGTTGTACAAGTGACAGTAGACACTCGAGCATAATCTCAAGATGTGGTGGCCGCTGTGGCAGAGCATCCTCTTTGCCCCAGAGCAGCACCAGTTGCTGCACAAGACCGTTGAGCACCTGCAGTAGTTTTTTAAGGAAATTGTGCTGTTGCTCGATACTGTGAGTGGACGTTGTATCTGGTGGTAGTTGGCTGGCTGTGTAGATATACCGTAGCGGCTCCTCACCGTAAAGCATTAGTAGTGGTTTGCGCTCTTTGATCTGACCCTTGCGATTTGTAATCTGAGCCAGACATTCGGCCGCATTGCATTGGAATGCCTTATCGTTGAGCAAAATGCATAAGAAATGCAGAAGTTTCCCATTGCTTGAGATGATGTGCTGTATGCTAACCCACTCAACAAAACCGCTCAATGTTAGTAACACCATTTCGACGACACGGCTATGTGCGTTCGCCTGCTGAAAATTGCCGTGTGCTGTTGTTTCGCGAAACGCTGTTACATGCTGTTCCACCAGGCGTAGGAAAAACTCAAAGATATCATTCATATTGTTATTTAATGCTTGGTACATATCCTTCCGGCGCTGGTTGGACTCGATTGTCTGTAAAAGCGCCACATCTTCGACGAGACGCAGAAAAACGAGCAGAACTAGTTCTGTTTGCGCTTCGCCCTTATTGCAAGCTTGTGATAGCTCCGGCAAGAGATCCGACCACTGTTGTGGCCATTCACGTTTAATCATTTCGACAATTATACGTGACAGCGCATCTTTCAAGTGTGACAAGCTGCGATCTGTTGCGGGACCAACGCCTAGGTTGAGCATCTTGATTGCATTATCCTTAATATAGATCTTCTCTTCGTGCGTTATGCAATTCCATTTGAATTTGATTGTGTACTCCATTAGCTGCAGACCAAAGTGGCGTACGTGTTGACTGAAATGTGAGCCACCACTTGCCAAATATAAACCAACTTGTGCGCAAAGTGGCGATTCCTCTTTGAACCGTTCGCATGCCATGTAAGCTTCCGTGCGTGCCTGTTGTGCTGTGTCCGGATGCATTATTATCTCTATTGCTTTGGCCAACTCCGCGGCAAGCGCATCCACAGTACCGCCACCACCATGCTGTGACATTGCCATCACGTCTGCTTTAAGTCTGGCACACCTGCATTAATTGCATTAATTTTACAATTAATGCTAATTTTTAAATTATTACCAGAAAAAATATAAATAAAAAAACGTATGCACTCTCATCATCCCTTGCACTTACCCGTCCCAAGCAACGGTGCCTCGCGTGTTTATTGTTGTTGCTGTTTTTGTTGTATTTTTTCCCCGAATGCTTTCAACGTGGTTTGACCCTTCTTGATTACGATTTTGTATGAATGGAAAATGTGTGTATTCTCTTATAATGCTAAACAGCTTAATTCTACATTTAAACAGTGAACTACACCAAACTTGTTTCGTTATTTATCGCACTCGTTTGATTTTTTTTTTTTCGAAATATAACAATTTTACAATGTGTTTCTGAATGCCGTTTCGCTGTCTCAACTATGCAGGGTTGTCATTATTCAGACTGAGGCAAATGACAATTAAAAATATGAGCTCTTTTTGTTTTACGGTTAAGTAATCGGATGAAAAAAATGTACAATATATTTTTGTTTACATTTTAATATACATAAATGCAAGCGTACTTTCCGCAACAAGTTCTAACTGCAACCGGCTCATTACAAATGGTTCCTCGCAACTCTTGCCAAAATGCAGTCTTCGATTATCATAATCGAATGTTTATATATGCCAAGCCTGCCAGATGATTCGTTTTGATAAAGTGCAAAGTCAAATGTGTAATATTTTTTTGTACTCATATAAAAACCCTGTGTGTATACTTTAAGTTTGCGGAATGGAGTAAGTTGTTGAAAATTTGGTAGATTGTTCAAATTGCAGTAACATCTAAATAAATTATTTTAGCAGTGTGGCAATATTACCTTATCAACATAGTAAATTTTTAAAAACTTTCAGACAGTGTCAAATTTATTACAATATTTTATATATTTAAAAATATAAATAAAAACAGTTTGCGTCTAGATTCTCCGTCATATAAATACATAAATTTTTTCCCGATGCACAACACTACACGTTTTATATTTATTTTGCAACACTGCGCCCTATAACCGCGCTTATTTTGACAAATTCCTTTTGTCAGTCAAGCAATTCAAGGATTTCTTGTCTATCGAGTAAGAAACGAGGCGTGAGCCATATTGTTATTCAAAGTAGTTATAAGTTAGTGTTAACATTAGTCAAATAACAATACCAACATAAATCGTGATTCGTGATGGAATGGTACGACATTGAAATCAATAATGATCGCACGATTGACTTCGTCGAGAAAATACCGGCAATTTTATCACCAGCTGATGCAAATAAATCTAAATGTGATTTACTTAACAGTGCAAATGACTTTAAAGGAACATGTGAGGACCTACAATCATTAACTAACGCGTGTTCGCGACTAAAAGCTTATACAATTTCAGCGGCAGTATTGAGTGGCATAATAAGAAATGGCAAATGGGCTTGGCTGGCGGCCAATAACACGCTGCTTATCATCTCATTAGTCGAAGGACATACCGTATCAAAATACAGATTCAATAATACGAGCTATAGAGGTGATCCAGACCAAGTGAATCGTATACGTTGTGTCGAAGAATTATTCCCGGGTAATCTGGAATGCATACTTTTGGCCGTATGCCTTGATAGTGACAGCTACGCAGACACGGATATTGCACTTTACTCAGTGCAACAAAGCTGTGTCTTGCGTTACATTAGGTTTAACCTGAGCGTCACTTGTTTAGCCTATATGGATAGCAAATCGTTTCAGCACACGATTTTGTCGAATTTTGATGGTTGTCTTGCTGTTGGCAGTGAAGAAGGCGTTATTGTTCTGTTAGATCTAAACGTAAAGCATTTGTTAGCTGGGCGTGAGATAATGAAACGGCAGACAACAACAGAAAACTATACAGCAGCAAATATCATTAATTCCGAACAAATGCTGACGGAGACGGTAAACTTTCGAAAGTATCAAAGTGAAGGTCAACATTTCGGTTTGCAAATAGAAGGTAAGCTTCTAATTGTGTAGCATAACCGGAAAGTGAGTGTACTTAACAAAGTTCAAAAATAATTTACAGTGTTGGATGCGCCATGTACTATATGTAGCGTATTGCCCATCGATTTAATTACTGGTTTAGCGGTTGGTTTCGAAGATGGCCGCATAGCGTTATACGACCTTAACAAGTTTAATATCATTGAGGTTCTCGAGGCGCAATTCACAGGTCAACAAGCACCGGTGCTACGCATGATCTACCTGGTGCCGCCAGACGATCCGCGCCCGTTTGTCTATATATTCTCGCTACACTCGGACAATTATGGCGAAACAGGTCTGATGGCGTTCTTGCATACATTCACGTATGAAAGACGTGTGGTTGATGCTAAGCAAGTTGGACTGCACTATTTTGTGGTAAACAGACGTTCAAAGCTGAATAGTGTTTTTTATTAATATTTTTTTATTTTTAATTTAATGTCATTTACAGAATTTAAGAGAATGCGTCACCAGTTTACATTTGGCACTTGAACCGAATGAAAGTATTATCAACGGCTGTCAGTCAATTTCCATCAACAATGGGGATGATGCGAAAGCAAATTCTTTGTGCGTTATATCTTGGCATTCCGTGACAGAGCAGAAAAACAAAATTGTATTTTTCGACCTGCGTCAATGGCACAAGGTGAAAAAGCCGCGCATAGTGGAATTGTCGGACAATCCCACCTTCCTTGCAGGCTATACACTCAATAGTCGTTATGCGGGCCTGCTCATATGGATTAATCCAGACAGATTAGCGCCATTTAACTCCATGCACCGTTATGATGAAAACTTCTATCCTAACTCGCTGAGCTTTGGTTAGTTTAGTTGATGCAAGTACTCAAAGCAGCGTTCTTGCACTAAAGCGCGGTCTTACGTTTTATTCACAGAATGCATTCACATGCTGTCGGATAGTTGCCATTGGTATACCTGGGCAGGTGCGCAGAATCGTTTCCTACACATGCTGCGCTGTCGCAATGCAACCATATTCCTGGAGCCGCACGCGTATCATGCAGAAATATTGCGCCTGCATTTAATGCCACAATTCTGCGAGCTAAACCGAGATGCGGCATGGTCAAAGGTTGTGTTTTTTTATTTATTTTTTGTTATTTCCCCATAAGCTTTACGCTTAATTTTAATTTTTACATTGTTGTTTTTTACTCGTTATAGCAAGCCATGTACGAGCTAATGTTATCGGTTGCACTTGAGCATCAATGTTATAACTTATTGAGAGATTGTGCCAAGTGCTGGGTCGATGGTAGTTTTCTGCGTAACTTTGCCGTGACCACGGAGTTGTCTCTGTCCACATTGACCAATTGGATTTTTAAGACTGCCAATCTAATAAAAACACGCTGCAATAACATCTGCAAGGCGATTTTAAATTCAAACAGCTGTCCCGCTGAGCAGCGCGTGCACAAGGAGTTAGGTTGCATAACACGGCAATTGCGTGCATTGGCCGATCTGCAAGCTGACGTTGTGAAACACGGACGTGCGCATGTACCGAATAACAGTAAATATCAAAGCTGCAGAAAGTTTTTCACTTAATAACATTCTTCTGCAGTTTTAGAGAAATTGTGCGACTATGAATCCGCTATTCGCCTGGCCGCCGATTATCAGGAAGTGCTCAACTGGCTGCTTAACATTGGCCTTTTACCTGAAACTTCTGTAGAACAAAACTCGCCTATCGTCGCTGGCGGAAAGTCACATTGTGTTCACTATCCATTTGCGCAGTTGCAAAAGTTTTATGACAGCAAACGTCGCTTCTTCGCCGATGTGTCCAAGCAAATGATCTCGGCCGAAACGGGAGCTTGTCGTTTGCTCTTCATCGATGCACTACTCGCGATTTACAACAATGACGACCACAACAACAAGCTTTGCGACTTTTGGTCGGACACGCAAAGCTTATACCCGCCGTATAGTATCGAGGCACTGGTGCGCATTATGTTGGTGCCAAAGTTGAGTTTCGAGCAAAAGTGCGGCGTTGTGTTCTATTTTCTCTTGGATTTGAATATGTTTTTGGATGAATCCCGGTATAAGGATGTCATGCAGTATTTCATAAAGTTTCAAAATGTTTTTGAATTATCGCCAACTTTAGTTAAGACTATGGAGACATTCTGGAGTTTGGATCATGGACAGTTTGAGGTAAGTTGTGCTGTATTCGCTTTGCCTTCTTGTATTCAAAGTTTTAATTATGCGTTAGATGGCTGTCGAGAAGTTCCTCTCGCCGATGAACAGTACACAGACGTATCCAAGCTGGCAACTTGAACTGCTGATTGAAGCATTGCTTATGCAGGGGGCTGAGAAGTATGCGCTGCGTATTATGGAGAATCATCCGAGTGGTGTGTCACCATTATTGAGCTTAAAAACGTTGGTGGCCAATGAAATGCTGGTGAAGGCGTTTTACTTAGCTCGCAGCCACGATCTTGAGGCAGATCCAAAGTTACTGACATTCCTATTTACTAGCTGTCTGCACGCATACAAATTCAATTTCCTGCGTGAATTAAAGCTGAGCCCGCGTGAAGATCAACTGTTGCAGCGCATATTACGAGAGAGCAAAATACATGGCGCCGAAACTCTACATTTCGCATACCTACTGCAAAAATCCAAATACCTTGAGGCGGTCTCCTATATGGACGAAATGTCGCGTACGTGTGCTAGTGGCGATGGCAGTGCCATTGATGGGGCTGGCGTTGATGGGTTCGAGTGCAATAACCATCCAAATTTAATGCTAAGAGCGTATAACACCACAATGGCGCCCGTAACGCAAAATCTAACGGATGCCTACCTTCGAATTCGCAATAAGATACGCCCGAAAGAGATTAATAATGGGGTGCCGGAGCCGTTCAGTTGCCAGTTGATTAAGGTGAATGCCAACACTCTGCTCGGTGGCATCTATCACAGCACAGCGTTGAGTGCGCATTTTGCCACACACTATTGGGGTGACACTGCAGCCCAGTATACTTCGAGAATTCGCAACAGGGCATCTGGTGCTAATGATAGCAATGCTGCCGAAGAAGACCAATTACTGAGCACAACGAATGTGCCGTTTTTGCGTATGCCACAGAACGAGACAAACATCTTGGATCTGGATGCTGGTTTTCCTATCTCAGTACCAAAGCCCTACGTGCCAATTACAAAGCGTACACGTGAAGCAGAGCCGGTTGCCAATAAGACCATGGATCTCGGTGCCATACAATGCAATGAGATTCCCCCCAAGCGTCGCCGCATCTTGGGCGAGGATATTGCCAATGATTTGGCAGCACATTACTTAAAGACGAAGCTCACTGCACATGACACAATGACGCCACTTGCTGAGACTAGTACTTCTGCGAATATAAGCATGTTGCGGCAACCGTTGCCACGCCGGGAACAAACACAACAGCTGCCGCGTGACACGGCAAGTCCACTGCCACCGAGCATATTGAAAACACCAATGTCATCGCTGCCTGACTCTATAGCGTCTTCAAATAAGAACGAGAAAAATTTAAGCTTCCATTTGCCGCCGGTCACCACATGGCCAACTTCCAAAAGTTATAGTGCTCATGGAACGCAAACTGACCCAATGGAATTCGATGACGAAGATGATGATGAGCTCATTTTTGAACTGGAGGAACGTGAGACAACACCGAGCACACCAACATTAGTAACGCACAAGGATGTGGCTCAAACGGTTTCCGTCAATTCGTCATGTCGCAGTAGTATTAGCCCCGAACTTGGATTACATGGTCCTGTTAACGCGTCGAGTGTTTCGCTGATGGAGAAAGAGGTACCGCCAACGCAGAGCTCTTCACCGTCCTGGGCTCAACTTGAAGGCCCAAAGCCACGAGCATCACTGAAAACTGTGCGGGTTGTTCTTACAGATGTTCGCAAAGGCATAGATAAGTCGGCAGTGAGCAGTGGATTTGAGAGCGGTTTCAATGATGATAGCGCTGCCATTGAAACAGCAACTGTTGATCGCGCACCAATTGTGCCCTTTAACACCATGCAAAGTAAGGAATTTGCGCCGTCTATTTGCTCCTCCAAGATATGTGAAACGCAATCGAGGTTCCTACTTGCAGAACGTAGAAGCATGCCAAGTCAGGTTGGCTCTAATGTGCGCTACGCCGAATGCACGACAATTGTGGGTAGCCTTAATTCAGATATGACTATGAGCTTGCAAAGGGACACTGCAAGCGAACAACAGCCGAGCACGAGCACGCAGCAACAACAGGCACAGGATTACCGACATCTGGATACAACGCTTAGCATGTCCGCGTACGATTTGACGACATTCGATACGTCACGATCGCTACAACAGTCGACTGTGGTGCTGCCAAACGAAATGGAGGACTATGATGATGCGGCAAGTGACAGCAGATGGGTGCCAAAAGGGAACGACGTTTCTAGTTTTGTCACGGATGAATCTATGGAATACGAGCATATCGACTCATCTTGCTCACCTGACAACGGTGAGGAATCCGTTCAAAATAACACATCCGATCTCGGCGAGGGCGAAGAGGAAGCTAGCATTGCACCTTCAATTGAATTCTCTGGTGAAGAAAGCGCATCCACAGGTAACGAAGTAGAATACGATACCGACATCATAATGGACATTCCACCACATCCGCTTGCACGCGCCCCCATAAACATTGCATCGACACGCATGTACGATAATAATGTTGATGACCAAACGACGGATAGCTCAGTCAGCCTGGGATTTGTTACTAGTCCAACTGAACATAGGCTGGCCGGTGGAGAGCGTCGAGAAAATTCGATTTATCGGGTGAATAGTCTCGAGACGCTAACAGAACTCGACACGACAAAGGAGTCAAATGATGGCATGGATTTGGCCGTCAATGATGATGATGAGTGTGTTGTGGCGCTCGACGGCACCATGGTGCGTGAGTTTGTGCCACGTGTTGTGCAACAGCCGGAGTTGAAAACCGAAACAGCTACACAGACCTCTACAGAGATGGAAGTCAGTGAACCAACTGAAGCGACGACTAATGTGCTACAGCATACAGCATCCGATGAAGGCGTTGATTCCGTTGAGATCATGTCCAAAGCGCCTGCAACGGAAAAAAGTCCGACTGCGTGCGCAAAGTCAGATGTTGTGTCCTCTCCCCTTCAGTTATTGGAGACATCATCGCCACCGCCGGTAAAATTACCATCTTTGCCTACCGTTGAAGATTCTACATCCAGTATAGAGAATGAGAAGCCATCACCTACATCAATGGGATCATTGAAATTTACCTACTCAGGTTCACCACCCGTCCTTTTAGACTCGTCAAGTGATACTTCATCTTTGGTTATGTTTGCGACGCAGAACAAAAGTCATGATGATAGCGATAGCGATGTTATCTTCATTGAAGATACTCAAGATGAGGCAAAGTTAGCACAAAACTTACAACACAGTGCCGATCCTGCGACGGCGGCAGTGACTGCAGCAATGTCTTCAGATATCAAAGTTCCAATCCCAATCAAAGGGACATTGTCAAATGATAGTTATTTCACCGAACTAAATCCAGACGTGTTGCAAGCTGAAGAACGACCTCCACATGCAAATGTGAACACTGCGAGCACTTTCAAGTCATTATGCACATACAATGATCAAAATCCAACTAATGAAGTTGCGCCAAAGATAGACAGTCCGGGCGCACGTGTTGTGCATATACCTGTAACACTATCAGCGGAGGAAGAAATGCCAAGCGAACAAATACAAGAAGCAGATGAACACGTTGAACAGTCGCAGGCTGCTGGCGAATATGCCAATACAGCGCAAGAGCAGCCGGGATCTACATTTGCAATGGAGACGGACCAACCAACTACTATTGTGCACGTCGTTCATAAGCTTGCGGTGGTACCAGAAGAGGAGGAGGAGGAGATGGAGGAGGAAAAAGAAGTACAAACAGAAGAAGAAAAGAAAGTAGATGAAACCGCAAATACTTTCGAAGTCTCGCCGCATGCAGAAAATCTAGATATTCCCAATGAAAGTTTGACATCTGATCGCTCGGTTATGCGAGAGGAGCATACAGGATTTAAACGTTCTCTTCGCGGCACCTCCATGCCACCGTCGACCAGCAGCGAAGATATGCAAAATAAAACGTCAAGCAAACCAACAAGTTCGCGCAAAATCGGACGACTAAGCATGTCGCAGCAATCCCTAAACGATCTTAGCGATGAAACACATACGGCAGTGACGGCAATCCGACGTAGTCAACGCATAGCATTATCAGCCACGAGCTCGCCGTCAACAACTCCAGTGAATATAGCTAAACGCGCACACGATGCGACGCATACAACCGATGCGTTGGACAGTGAAGTAGCCAGCGCGAAATCATCGCCTGTTGTGTTATTGAAGAAACTCGAAGTGATAACTGAAGATGGCGTACTGAACACGCCATCTCGTCGTCAGCGACGGCAACTCAGTTCAGTTGGTAGCGATGATCAAGTAGGAACAAAAAAGCTGCCTCATCTGAGCACACGTCGGGCATCCAATGTCGATTCACCAGTCCCTGAGTTAATGCAGCGTCGTCATTTGCGAAGTCGTAGTGTAGATATTGTGGGCGTAGAATCTGAGCTCGATACTGGCACACCGAAGAGTTCTGTATCAAAGACGCGACGACGTACAAGATCAACGCGCCAAAGTGGGTCCGAGAGTACAGATAATGAGGACGACAGCCAGCCAGTGGGAAGACGCACAAGGCGTATGTCACAATTGAGTGCCATGTCGGAGGATGAGAAACCGACAACGTCGCGTACATCTACCCCAACGCTTCCGAAGGCCAAGCGGTCTGAGTCGCAGCAGCTGGAATATGAAACCGCACGTCGTCTGACACGCGCACAGCTTGCCTCTATCGAGAAGTCTGGTAACTTAAGTAAATCAAGGCTTCTGGACGCCGATGTCGTGCACACCACAAAGAGGGCCAAAGCACATCGCGATACAGACGATGATAAGGCTTCCGAATCGGGTTCATCGCATATCAGCATTTCCAGTCGCCGTGAAAAACGTCGAAATACGCGAAAAACCGCCGCCGCTGCTGCTGCCGCCACTGATACGGGCGATGAGAGTGAAAATTAGGGTAAGGAGGTGTTTATATATTATGGTAAGCACTGAGCTAAACGCTCCAACGCGATACCATATACATTGGCTCACAGTTTGTTTCTCTCAGCAGTTAACAAATACCCTAACTGACTCTATTACAGAAAGACATTGCAAATATTTACATATGTTTAACACAGAATTATGTGGAATTGTTTAAATTTATGTACAACATATTTTTTATATTTCAAATACGGCTATTTACAACTTTAGAGGTAAAAACTAAAAAAAAAAATAATGTCCCAAGTTTATCACCCAGTTTGTTAAATAAGGAATTAAATGAAAAGTACGCATATTTTTTTACATTTTTAATTTTTTAATATTTATATATAGTCAACCACCGAATTAATTTTTTTTGGATTGAATTCCACCAACTTTTGGTTTCTGGCGTAATTGTGAGGCATTCCTGTGAAATCCCTTTTTTACTGCACTTATTCAACTTTTTGACTGCTTCGGGATGTTGTTGTCCAAAATAGCCCAATGATACTCGTTCACACTTATGACGAATGACGGTTCTATCAAGTGACATCAAGTGGAGGTAGTTACAACTCAGCTCTTAATGTACAAATCCCGAATTCGTTTTCTGGTCATTTTATGGCTTTAATTGGAAACTAGCCCCTATAGCAAAGTTATTGTCGCTTTCGACCCAATGTGTATTTATAATACCAAAGTTGTAAATTTCCGACGTCGGCGTTGTCATTATCGAGCTTACTATACTGTACTATACATTGAATTCTCTTCCCGCTTAGGCTTACACAGCCCGTTAGGGTTTTGTTAGGTGGTGAGTGAAATATGCTGTGAGCCACTATGCAAATGAATGTATACAGGATTTCATAAATTGCGTTACGAATTTTTAGTCCCTGCAAAATACATATTTATTTATTTCTCTCAGTGTGTAGTATCGTGTATCTCAAAAAAAAAAAAACAAAAGGCAACGTTTGTGCTCCGAAGAAAAACGTAATGCCCAACGTAACGTAATTTGTCGTTTTACGATTTTCATGATTTACGTATTCTGTTACGTGAATAGCTGAGAAATCATGTATTCGAGCTCAAATAATTATTCTATATTTAATATTATTGTCTTTGCTATAAATGAACTCTTAAATTCAAATATGTATGTATATGTCTAATTAAATAAATTTTACCGTTTCAAATAAATTTTAAAAAATGTGGAAATTTGTTTTTAACGATTTTTCAGCGATTTTCATAGTCCGTTTTTGGGAATCAAGATGTTCGCGTATAAGTGAAATTCTGATAATGCCAAAATATGGGTCTTCAGATCAGAACTTTGGGATAAAGTCTTAATATTTTTGAAGATGGTTCAGGCATAGCTTTTTTCATAGAGGGAATCCTAACAAAATGGTTACAAAACATGCTTACCAAATAAGTAACAATTTAATGAAAACAGTTTGTGTAAAAATTAATAAATACGTTTACTTAAAATTACGGCAAATATATACAAAGTTTGATGTTTGTTGATTTTACAATAACGTCTGCTTAAAATTAATTAATTTTTAGTCGGGGCAGCAAAATCGTAGGCAAGAAAGGTTATGTATTTTGTATGTATGTATGTATGTGTGCATGTGCCTTTAAGGCAGTGACACAACACTATACTAAGGTGGACAGTTCATGCAGCGAGTTGCTAGTTATGTTGCTCATGTCCAACGTTGGCGGTATGCCGGGACTGACTGAGCCGCTGGCCTCGCGACTCAGCAAGCAGGCACCGTTAATTGGCTTCGGTGTAGGCGGCGTTGCCGTCGATGGCCGCATAAGAAATGATGAATTTATTTGGCCCGCACCGCCCCCGCCGCCACCATTACAGAGTAGCGGATTGAAACTACCATGCGAATGATTTGGCGAGACTGGCGTCACGGATGTAGGATGCAAATTAACATGATTGCTGCTATGATGTTGCGGTTGCAGTGATAGACCATACGCATGGGTCTGTACGGGCGTGTGGAAGGAGCTATTGAGGAATTGCACAGGTGGCGGCATTGTTGCAAGCGACGTTGTTAATGCCGTTGCTGTCGGTGACATATGATGTGGATGTTGCATATTGTGCGCATGCGTTGCAGATGATATTAATGACATATTCATCGGTGGACTGCGATAGCTGATGGTCTTCTCTTTTTGCCAAATAAAAACATTATGCACCATGGCGCCGCCACAGAAAACGATGCCAATACCAATAAGCACACTTGTGATAATCGCTGGCGTCGAATGAAAATGATTGAAGGTGTACAATATGATGCCTGATGATTAGCAAAAAAGAAAATATAAATAAATATTATCAAATAAGAGAAGCGCCGCTAATCGTTATACACACCCGTGAGGAATATCGGTATGGAGATGAAAAAACCACCTACGGCGCATGTGCGACTGGCACTCGACTTCTCCAGATATTTGTTGTCACGCCCATCAAACATCGGTGAACGCACGAGTTTTACGGCAAAGAGAAATTGTATGGCGCAAACGAGTAGACAGCAGAGATTAAGCGACAGCGAGAGAGCACAGAGCGCCAGGGTTACATCGTAGACAATGATAAAGTCTTCGGTATTTGCGTTGCGCGTGAGGCTGTCCTCACGGCTGTTCGGCGAGATTTTTAGCAGAAAGATGAGCGAAAGTAGCGCAAAGAGCAACGATACTGTGCAAGCAAGATGGATAGATGTAAAAAATTACTTTACCATTAACCCTTCGTATATTTAATTTTTTTTTCTTTTTTTTTTCAACTGCAATGCATTTGTGAACATACCCAAACAGAGCAGGCCCAAGCTGGTAAGCGCTTCTCGTGGTCCGGGACCGTGTTTTGATTGATTGATTAACATGCCCGTTAGATTATTACAATTGCTGTAATTGTTTGTATTGTTGTTGTTGTTGTTGTTGTTATTAATGTGATTATGATTAGGCGTCAATATGGTATTATTGTTAGTAGTCGCGGTTGTCGTATTGTTGTTATTATTTGGGATGTTGTTGCTTGTACTAATCACCATTGGCTGATTAGTATATGTATGCATATTACTGCCGATACCCGGCGGCATTGGGGCTGCTATATTGAGCAGTGTCGCAACCGGAGTTGAGGACGCAGCCGCATTTGCTGCACCGCTTGGTATGCGCGAACCGCCATTCAACGTTGCCGTTGGCGCCGTCGTCGACATCTGCAGCGTCGATGAATTGAGCGTTGAGATATTTAACGGCTGTTGCGGTCGTAGGTGTATGGCGCGCGCTGACGTTGCCAACGCATTTGCGGTTGCGTTTGCCGCTGCCACTGTAGCGACCGTGGCCGCTGTTACCGTTGCCGGCGTTGTGGGCGATGTCGGTGTTGAGGGCGTTGTCGTATTGCTGCTATTACGCAGTTGACCATTGGCGGCCGTTGCTGGGCCACTGGCAGTCGATGTATGCTTGAGCATTGCTTTAGCACCTTTTCGCTAACGATTCTTGCTAAGATCGTTCGTTATTGTTGTTGTTGAATTTAATTATTACTATCGGTGGTAGTATTATTTTCGTTTTTTTTTTTTTTTTGTTAGTTTACATATTGACTTAATGCTGGCTTATATTTCTGTAAGAGAAATATAATCATTAATGTTTGCATAAAAAAGGATATGATAAATATAAAAAAAAATTATATGAGCTCCCAAAATTTGTATAAGTATTTATTGTATTGCAAGCAAATATGTGAAATCGGGTTTTCGTTTTGCAAGTTTTTATGCATAAAAATAAATTCTGTATCTTTCCAACATGCAAAAATGCTACATAATTGTAATATCCCGCCATAATAACTTTATTTAATACTTTAATTCAATACACTTTAAATAATGAATTTTATTTGATAATAAAGAAATTTCCGATTTAGGTCTGTTTTGTGTTCAGTACTGCACTGCTTCTAAGTCTTCGGAGCGTCATAACATCGTCTAAGGAAACATTGTTTTTCTGTGTGTGTGTGTGAAATTTACGAACTTTATTCACTTCTGTATATATTCATATGTACATATACAAGTGTGTTTAAAATATATGGGTTATTCAAATTCGCTTATGCAACGATGCTAGACCATTTGCTCGACATTCTGAACGACCCTATAGAGTCAATTGGTGCACTGACCGCTCAAAATCATATCCGATCAGCAAGAGGAGTTACGATATTCCCGCTGATAATAGCGCTGCTGAACTACCTCGCTTATCCACTCTACTGACTGCGAGCTAGACGAATAAACTTTGAAAAATAGTTTGCACAACTGAGCACGTCTATGTAAAGGGCTGTGTAAATTCGTGCAATCGTCAGTTGTCAGTGTGTGAACCACACAGGTGCCATTCGACCAATCAGATTGCCAAAGCTAAAGTGTATCATTAAAATGCAAAGTAAGAAGTTGTGTCTTCTAAAGGTTTGCATGCGGCGACCAATTAGCTTTTAGCAAGAAAACAGAAAGTAATCGACACTAATTGCTTGTGAAAATTAAGGTTTTAAAATAACTGAAGTTTACTGCAGAGAAAAAAGGAAAAAAAAGACTGGCAACAAAACACAATGGCGAATATGAACATTACTCTGTGCATGAGTATGAAGCGTAGGTTATCAATAAATACGAGTATAATTCTCCTGGGATATTTCTGTAAAGCATTTCTAAGACGCAAGGTTTATTTATAATCGGAATGCATCATGTCCTGCTTTTTAAATTCCTCGTTTTATGAATAAAACCTTTTTTCCTAATAACAAAGTTGAAAATGAGATTTTCATTTTTCAACGCTTTTGAACCTGTTCTTAAGTAATATCGTGTGCAGCCGATTATATAACAATTATTTCTTTTTTTTCAAATTTATATATGTACGTACATATATTAATACATGTGTACATATATATGTACTATATATAAGTACATATCTTATTGCCTTTGAAGTAACCACACAAAAGCATATTCATAAATACAGATGGGCGCGCATTAAGAAAGTACAGAAAGTGCTAGTCATGCGAGCGCACAGACTGGCTAAATGACGTGCAAGACTCACATGAAGTTTATTTCCCCTGTATACTTACAAAATGTCTGCATGATCATATGTAAACATAATAACTGCATCGGAAATGAAAGTTTTTACATGCATAAACAAGAAACTTTCTGCTGAGTTCTTCAAGTTTCCAACACAACATAAAATGGCAAATTGCCTTCTTGAAAATGGCAACAAAAAATAACAACAGCCTAAACAGATAAAA
>JBAMBQ010003177.1:0-12800 GCA_037044495.1 Stegana nigrithorax | reverse complement strand
ACTGAAAACTGATTAAGGAAATTAAATAAGTTCTACTCATGAAAATATTTCTTTTTCTTGTTGTTTTCAAGATCGATTGATGTCATTTAGTTGCTAGTCAAACCACAACAAAACGTGCTAAATATATGCCCACCATTGTATACACGCACACACACCCACTTATAAAGAACGAAGGCAAACTGAGGTGCTTCGTGCTAAGAATATTATTCTAAGAGTGTGAAGAGTCACAAAATTTTAATTGCAAAATTTTGAATACGTCTTAGCAGTTAATGCGAAATTGCTTTTTCTTTCTGTTTTTTTTTTCTTTTTTTCTTGTTTTTTTTTTTTTTTTTTTTTTTTGTGCCAATGCCAAATGCAAAGACATGTGCGCATGAGGTCAATACACAGGGCAAACATCGATTTTTTAAAGTTTTCGTTTCTTTGTCTCCATTTTATTTACACTCTATTTACTTCTATTAGACTAAACAAATTTATTTAGAGTACGTTGCCATATGTGTTGTACTTAACCTATGATAAATACACATATTGCATATAGCAACTGCCGTTCAAATACGGAACTTTCTGCCCAAGGATGTGTCAATTCTAATGGTCTCTACACTTTAAATATTGTATTTAGTTTGAGCATTGAACATGTGTGTACATTCTACTCTAATGCATAGTTGCTGTGCAGTAAATGATAAAATGTATTAGGTGATTTAAAAAGTATCCGCGGTTTTTGATGGCGTTGATTGATGCCTCATGTAAAACGTTCTTTTTACATGCGAATACTTTTTAAGTCAACCAATTTATGCTTTCTGTAATTGTTATGTTAGAGGCAACATATTTTTGTTGTGGATAAAAGAAAGATTTTCTAGGTTTTCAAAAGCACTGCCGCTAACATAGCCAGTGCTCAGAGTTCAACTCGCTTACACTGTGCCACGGTGGCGGCTTCTTGCCTGCATTGAATTAAACGGGGAAACACACATTGTGTTTTCTTTCTTAAGTCACAGACATAAGGAAAGCAAAGTCTTCAATGTATTCGAGTAAAGCTCTACTTACAGCATAATGAATTAAATTTAAGAACAACATTTTAATATAAAAATGCACTAAAAAACTTAGCATAACACAATTAAAAAAAGAGAACAACATTTAAGTGAAAGGTATGCGGCTTATTGCCGCTTCCACAAGCCCAAATAGTAGCCACATTTGCCACAGATCACTTTGCAGCTATCGGGTCGCTTGAAGCAGCATCCATAGATGGGAAACATACGAAAACAGCTGCATGAATGCGCGCAGGAATTATTAATGCTTTTTGATTTTTTACAGTGTGCATGCGACTTACCAGAACTCATATAATTGCTCCAGACGCACGGCCTCCTCATGCAGTCGCTGGTCACAGCGCGGACAGTACATCTGCCGCAGGCAGGAGATATTCCTGGCCGCTGGCATATTTGTGCGTGCCTTCTCCGCCAGCTGCCCCGTGGAATGCGATTTGCTGTAGAAGTAAATGCGTTGCGGTTCCGTCTCCGACTCCATGGCATAGCCATATGGGAAACCGGTGTGTTCCATTTTTTTACTCTCCATGAGACTGGCGTCTTTGTTGCTTGCGTTCAAATTAATCTCGATCATGTCGTTTTCATATGACATTGTGTCTGTGGAATTCATTGGCAATGCTGCTTAACCATTGACTTTGCATTGACTGACTTACGAACTGGCAGCGTTTGTTTCTTAACTATACAAGTATGATAAAATATTTACTGTTATGTCTCTTATTTTGTCTCTTGTTCAAACACTGAAGCAGCTGACAAATGTTCTTTTTTTTATTTTTCTTGGATACTTTTCGAATGACAACGGAAACAAAGTTTCACTTTGTAGACAATTGTCGCAAGGGCTGCTAAGTTGAGTTACTTTGTTAATTTAAGCCGCGCACACAGTTGTGGTCAAGGAAATAGTCACAACGTCGGAAACGGTTCAAACACGACGAATGTGCAGCTACCGGCCTTCAGTTGCTTTAAGCTTTACTATAAATTTTCTTCACTATGCCAATTTGCTTCCGCTACAATAGATGTTTGGCAAATCATATTTGTTATTATAATTTAAATATATATATTACCATTAGCGCTGCTATTTTATTGACCACAACTGTTATCGATTGCATTAGCACAAGTATTGCTGTATTGCTGTATTGCTGTTGTTGCTGGCAGCGAATTCGGATGTGTTGGCATTTGTTAGCTTAGCTGTTATTTGTTTTTAATAACAAATTAAGCTGTGACGGAAACGGCGCGAGAAAGCTCCGAGCTTAGTTAAAGCCTTCACAAAAGTTAACTGTTGCTTTAAGGTGACCATAAAGCATACAGAATATGTATGTTGTATATATTGTATATATACATTTTTTGATTGTCATTATAAAAATTATAAACAAAAACATTATTTTTTCAGTATAAAAAATTGTGTTGTATTTTTTTATATAATTAAAATATTATAATTATTGTTACGCACAATGGTGCCGCAATCCGCAACGCAGGTGTTAGCTTCTGTAGCAGGACCATCAGCAGCTGCGCCAAAGAACAAAAATGCAAAAGAGGGCAACAAGGACAAAAAAGAAAAACCAAATACAAACACAAACACAAACTTGGCACGGCAACCGGTCAGTATCATCTGCCCAGTGTGCCACGAACGGGTTACTACAATCGTCAAGAAACGCTACAAGCCAAAGGCGCATATCATCGCCTTAGTGCTTTACATTTTGGGGTGAGTTGCCCTGCTGCCAAAATTTGTTGACGATTTCCGTTTGCATAATAATGCAAATCTAGTGCTTATTCATCGGTACTTTACAGCTATAGACGCTTATCTTGCATTAGTCACTGGCTTAAAATTCTGCTATGTATATATGTTTTACACACACACATAGAGAGAGAGAGACACATAGACAAGGAATGTACCGTCGTTAGTATAGCGATTGCTTATAAATCTTGATCAGCTCGACTATGTAGTAAATAATCGAAACACCCCCACCCCCCCTATTATGGCTATTCGATTTAAGTTTTAACTGTGATAAGATAAGCTGCCTTCGAAGAGACGCAAGCTGCTGACTATTCTGATACAAAAAAAAAAAAAAACACATACAGTACTTCAATGTAGACAAAGTCACAAGCACAGCGTCAGTAGCTTCTACACCTTCAACGCAAACAGACGACGAGCGCGCAGCAACGCACGGTAACGAGAACAAATACGAATTTATATTGAAAAAAAAAAGAACGAAAAAAAGGTTAAAAAAATAAAAACGATAAGAAAATGGATTACAATAAACAGCCACCAGCATACAGTGAGCAGGCACCTGCTGCTGGTTTTGTGCCAGCGCAGACATATCAGCCACAAGGGCAACACAATCCGCCACAGCCGCCGCTGTATCCACCGATGCCGCAGCCACCACAGCAATCGACTGTGATCATACAGACAACGACAACATCGAATTTGGTGCCCATCAGCAGCGGACCGACGCGCATTCGCTGCCCATCTTGCCATGCTGATGTGCTGACCACGGTCAAAACCCAGCCCAACTCACGCACGCACTGCTTTGCGCTGCTACTGTGTCTATTCATGTACGTATCTCGTTTATTCGTTTTGGCATTTTTCATATAGTTTTGCCCAACATTGTACACGTAAACAGGCCACAATTCATTTAACAATATATATGTAGTATATTCCAATTCATTTAAAAGCCACAACTTCGCTTATCAAGGCAGTTACCCTGGGCACTTGAGTATCTTATCTGGCACACCGAACTAACTGGAAGTCAGTCATATAAATGTTTATGTGCCTTCCAGCAGACGCAGGCAGACGACATTTGACGCTTGCTGCAATCGTTGGCTGCAAGCGAACGTTGCCTGTACTTGGCTTGTGGGCCGCTACACTGATTAATAATGTCGTTTCATAAGATCAATCGGCAAACGATAAAAAATTACATATTTGTTTTTATATTTGTTAGACAACATTTTGCAGCGTTGATGACTCATGTGCGGTTTGCTCTCATTTTAAAGTACACTGACTTTACATACATATATATAAATGAGCACATAACAGTCGACACATTTGTTCCGCTTGCATATGCAACACCGTATTCGTGTGTGAATAATCGCTTAATTACCATATTTGCCTTTTTTGTGTACTTGTCGTGTTTTTTTAAAGTTCATTGTAAAAAACGTTGTTGTTTTTTTTTTTGTTTCTTTTTTTTTGGCACATGTATATATTTATATGCCTTAAGGCTTTTGTCGATTACTCTATTGTCTAAAGGCATGTAATGGAAACAGACCAACAAAACACGCATCTGGTTGTCGTTGTGGAAAAGAAGAAATTTAAACATATGCAAATTGTTGCTTTTCCTTTGTATATACATATATATGATAAAAACATATATTGTTTTAATTTTGTGAATTTACTTTAAATGCATTTATTGACTTAAAAAATGTTAGATTCCAGACTGCTCTTAAAACTTTATACCAATCGTTTCGAAATGATAAAATTCATAAGGCATATATATGCATATATGGCAATGTTTTTATTCCCTAGGAGACAACAAAATCTATTATTTACTTTTACTCATTTTATCACAAAATTTTATCTTTACAGTTGTTGGCCTTGCGTTTGCATACCTTATTGCATGGATTCCTGTCAGAGCTCGAACCATTACTGCCCCAATTGTAATTCGTACATTGGCACCTATGAAAACTAGCAAAACTGAAAATAAAATAAAATAATATAAAACATTTTTTTTTTCTATGCAATAACATTTTAAAATTTGCTGTTATTCATTTTTTTATTATTTTATTTTATTTTTTAATAAAAGAATAACACAACAAAATAACTGATGTCTATGTATAAAGTATTAAAAACGTAAATAAAGTTACATACAAAAACAAAAAAATTAAAAACAATAAAAAAAAAGTCTAAGTAAAAAAGTTTTATATATTTGTGCACTTCACTTTTAAGCTGAACACTTAAAAACAAAAACGCTCAGCAGTCGTCGAAAACACCTAAGCAAACAAGCAAATCCAGGCAGAGTTACCGGCAAGCTGCCGCCTAACGTGACTAAATTGTTAAGCAAACATGTATGCGCAAAATAAGTGATAAAAAATTTAAAATAGACTAGAAAAATATTTTCTTTGACGTCGTAAATGACGATGCTCACTTTTATAGTATCTACATATGTATGTATGTACGTACGTAACCACATATGTACATATAGTCGACGGCATGACTGACTTACAGCAATAATGCATGTCAGAAATTCAATTAAAATGACAAGCAGCCGAGTGTGCATGCAATAAAAGTTACTTGCAATTAAAAAAAACTAATTATCGAAGTTAACAACTAACTTAGGCTCTTTTTACACTGAGTTGTGTTTGACGTTACGCATCTTTATTTATTTTTTGATTGCTTTTTTGAATTTGAAGACATTTCATTTAAATAAACAATATTTTTAAGCAGCATGCGTGCGAGCAGCAGCATATGTCTCGAACACACGTAAATGAAAGAGAACGCACAATAACATTGCATGAAGCAAATGAGAAGTAAAACCTGCGCTCTCTCTCTCTCTCTCACGCAAACTTTGTGCCTGCCACCCACACTCTTCCCGTTTATGTTAAAGTTTCAGCTGGCTTGGCCAATGTTTTATATAGCATATATGCATTTTATATGTGGCACAGCTTTTTATTGCATAATTTTAGGCTTTACTAATGTTGCTCATTTTAACTTGTTACTTTTTACAATTAACGGAAACGGTCTGGTTACAAACCTCGATGTGCCAGAGTAAATGGTTTCATTGTCACCATATGCATTTCAAGCATGGTAACGCTTGATCTCTGGGGCGAGGGGGTTTAGGTTTTTGTCAAATGTAAGCCAAATTCTGATAGATACTGAGGGGTGTAAAAAATTTTAAAAAATGGCTCATGTAATATGGGTACGTTCCTCAGCCATCCAGCCACTTGGCTGTTTACGAATTTTAAGTTAACATTTTATTCAAAGTAAAAAAAATCTGAATGAGCAAGCTTAGCCAAGACCTCACTTGAGTGACTTACAAAGCACCCAATCATCAATGGGTCTCAAACAAGAAGCTGAGTGGTTGCTGTAGCATTTTTGCTTAGATTGCGAGTATTGAGTCAGTGAGGGGTAATCCACTAACAACAATTTGTTTACATATGTACGTGTGTATGCATGTGTAGGAAGGCAAGTTGTTTGGTTGACAAGTAGCAGCGTCTTTCAGCTGTTTGCTGCCATCTGCCGCAGTGCCGCAGTGTTACAACAAAAAGCACAATTTGCAGCTGAGTAACTCAGAGAAAGCTTCGAATGTCACCCAGCTGCAGTCGAAAGCACAATCGCGTTTGTGAGCTTTTCTCAGATCAGCTTCGTCGTGGTTCTTCTAAACTTCAGAATTCAAAACGTTTTCACTTCTAAGCGACGAAAGTTGTTCCGGAATTCGACTGCGTGTTTTAACGTCCGGGAGTTATTGTTTATTTGAAAAGTGTCCGTTAGAAGTAAGTACGTGAATAAGTGACTACGTGAGTTAGGCAGTGTTACGCGCAGCATCATTCTTGAGCTTTTCAAAATTTATTTTAATCACTTAAATTATCTGTTAAATAAATTTTTTTTTTATTTTTTATTGCTTTGGCTGCGAAAGCAAATGCGCAGTGGCAAGGGGCGCCTGCCGAGATGATATCATTTTTTGCTAATTAATTCCAAATATAATTTTGTCCCAAAAAAAAAATAATAATAAACGAACACTGCAAGAGATATGAAAAGAAAACATTTGTAGTTGCTGTGTAGTTACTTACGCAAACATGTGCTGCTTTGGCATTTGGCTGCTCTGCTTAATAAATTTTCAAATAGCAAACGATGCCAGGCATTAATTGATCAAACACTCCGCAGACGCAACAACAATGCGTCGAACAATTAAAAAGTCGTCACAAATGCGGCAACCTGTTGCTTTTAAGCAGTAGATTATTTTAGGAACTTGTTTGCTTAACTAAAGCAAAATAATTAACTTGCTTCTAAATTAATTACTTCTTAATAAAGAAGTCATAGTAGTTAAATCTGCATATCAAGCCTAAACAGGCCCCGCCCGAGCGTAGCAAGTCCATGTCCATAATCAGCGGCAGGACACTCCTTTCAACATTTTAACACAATTAATATGCGCGTTACCAAGCCTTGCCTTGTAATAGACAAAAAGAGTGCAAACACGCAATAAAACAAAATACAATAGAATCAAGAATATGCAAACAAATAAAATGAAGGGAATCACATTGCGTCAGTAGCCAGCGTCGATGGTTTTGTGTAAACAGCTAACTGGCGCCATAACTGTTGCCGTGTTAAGTGAATATATACACAAGCATGCACACACATGCATGTACAAATACATATGGGCGAGTGTGCACTTGCATACATATGTACATACAAATATTAAGTAGACTCTGACAGTAATTCGTTACCCTTGCAGCGTAATATGCGTACTTTTGCTTTGACCATCTTGGCACAATCTGCAATCTAAGACAAGTGAGTCGTGTTTTACATGGGAATACAGTTGGACCTCGTTTAGCACGGAGGCAACGTTGCCGAAGGCGCCACTCTAAGCAAAACTGTATTGTATGAAGCAAAGAAGCAATAACAAAAAAAAAGCAGATTAGCTGCAAGTAATTTTCTTTCATTATTTGAAAAATTTTGTGTGCATATTTCACAAAAATAATAAAAATAAATTATTTTAAATATATTTTTATCTATTTCATTTTTTTTGTTTTACTTTGTTTCTTTCACAAATATACCAAACTGTTCACCGAAGCAATGTTTCTTTCTTTTGAGATATTTGCTTGTGTGCGCTCGACAAAAGAGAAATACAAACAAACAAAAAAACATTTCTCACATAGCTGCACAAAAAGCGAAATTAGTTGAAACAAAACAAAACCAAAAATTTCAACTGTCTGACTTTGAAGCAGCCAATTAATTAGTCAACATAATGTATCTCTCGCTTATTGTCACAGTTGTTGGGGAATCCCCCATTTATGTTGATATTAATACGCACAATAAATGAAAATATTGATACACAATATTTTTTTTTTATTATTATTTGTTATTAATTTATTTACGCTATTGTATTGAAATGTGGCATAAAACGTATTCAAGAAAAGTCTGTATTTGAGCGAGGTCATGCTTACAGCTGCCGTCTTGTACGAGGTTTACCTGTATGTATATGCTAATAAGTATGTCACGGAGCTGTTTGTATTACATACATATGCTTAGCCTAACATATGACTATGGCTAGCCACTACAACTTCACTTGCCCAAATACTGTTGAGCTAGAAGACAGTTGGCACTGCAGTGGTTAGGAGCCCATATATTAACGCTTATTTTATTTAATTGTCATCGAATTGGCGCCGTTATTTTGTTAATATGCGCAAAAGGCAGTGATGTCATGCCTAAAGGGGTATAAGTACACTGAGGGATAGACATATCCTTGCTGTACATATGCATATGGTGTAGACAGTCCCTTGCATATGTTTTTGCCTCCGTCATAATCTTAGCTTAGGAATCCGGCACTACGTGCAACTTTTTATAGCGGCTTTAATGATGTTGCCACATTGTGTACTTTATGTATTCTCTGTTGTGGCATATAAGTCAACTGACATCATCAAAATGCGTATACCAAAGTGTTCTGCACATGTTCTATTTGTTCTTCTTTTTTTATTATTTTTTATTTTTTAGTTTTTCTTTTTTTGTTACATGAAATGGCACAGCAGACTGACGTCATGTTTAAAGCGAAATATTTAACCATGTGCTTGCAGAGATGAGCTTCATAACAGAATTTTGCTAGACATTGCCTTTGCTGCTTATGACATTGGGCAACATGAGTTTTGAGTATAGATTGTTGTTAGTTTTATATACATATATACAATTTAATACAACAGAATCTGCTTGGCTGATATATGCTTGCTAAGGCGACCTGACCAGTCAGTGTGACAATATTTTACTCACAAATTTCTTGTAGGTGTGACGTCTGTCTGTGTCTGTTGTGTGCGTGTGGCACAGAAGTCGCTATCAGGCTAAGCTACGCAATTTCCATTCCACTGCAAATAGTTTATGTATACTCGTAGCTGATCCGCAGCAGGGCTTGCCCTTTGTTTAGTTTCGGCAATGTAAGCGAACAAGAGGCAAATTCATATGCCGCATATTGTGGCCATTTTATATCACTCAAGTAAAATAAACAAAAAAATTCAAGGCAACACCTTACCGAAGTGCTTGGGGCGTGTTATGCTTTTGAGTTTTTTTATAGCATTAAAACACGAAAAATCTTCGGCTATACGTGAAAAATCTTCTGCCAAAGCACTTTTTGTTAAATTTCAAATATTCTTGCCTAATACATAAAATACAAAATAAAAAAGAAAACCAACAACAACGAAAACATTTGCTTACAAAATTCTAGCAAGCCTATGGCATAACATTGTGTTGAAATATTTCGGTATATAATAAAAAACATTTCAGATATTATGGCATTTGCCGAATTTATTAATTAAATACATATGCAAAAACTTTTATGTACTTGAGTGACGTAACATATATGTGTTTATATGATATGTTCCAACACAATGCAATAAATGAAATTAAAATTATTAAAGAAGTGCCTTCCATACGCTTTTCCACTTAACATCGAATTAGGAATTTTAGTTTTTGTTAATTGTTAACTTTTCTAGGAATCGACATTAATAAAACTCAACGCTATAGCTTGCTCAGCAGTTTGAGCCGTGTACGCCAAAGCAGCCAGTTTCAGTTGCACAGTCAAACCAATATGCAGCACAATCGCCATTATAAATAAACAAACTTCCCTATAACGAATCTGTTTTTGTAAACAGTTTGAATGTTAGTCCCAAACATTGTTCTTGCTATACCGAATGTCTCTGTGACGAATGTCTAACTGAAACGAATTTTTCTTCGCAATTATAATTAATAATTGTAGACATTTGAAATCTGTATTTAACTTATTTAGTTACGCTCTGCCGAATTCTGCTTAGTCATATGTTTAATTTTGTTGAGCAAAATGTAACGTTTGCATATTGGGAAACTCCCCAAACTGCATATAAAATGCACTAATCAATAGTTTCGCATAACAGAAGCTGCTAATTATTTATAAAATAATGCAGCAAAAGTGCATTTAATTTTAAGCAAAACCATTATTTATCTACTTTCAATTAAAATACAAATGCAAAATGCAAAGAAAAAAAACTAATTTTTCGTTCGCTCTGTAATGCATTTGTTTACTTTTACTAAGCTATTTTAGATTTTAAACTAAATACAGGGTATTCTATAATCGGGTTTGCCCGGTGCTTTTGTGCTCCCTTCCCTTTGTTTATTTTGTTGGCCAAGTGGGCTTAGCATGTTAGAACTGGCAGGGAGCAGGAGACTAGAGACTATGAAAAGATGAACTGTAATAAAAAGTCTCCAAGTCTGCTGGCCTAACATGCATCATTTCTAGTTTGCCTACTTGTATCGTATACATGCACATATATTACGGCTGAAAAGCGTAAAAATCATGTATATATTTAGCCTTTGCTAGTTTAAATTCCCAATATCTGGTGGCTAATCATAAAAAAGCAGGTGATAAGTAACATTTTTCACAGGAAATTCTGTTTTACGCGAAATCTGTTATCATTAAATTGCTTCAAGTTGCTTTTTTAATGTTTGCTGATTTGATTGATTTTCGCTTTAGCTTTGTAAATTCCCGTTATTATCTTTAGATTTTATGACAAGCGAAGATAAGAGGATGCATGGTGATTCACTTGGATTTTTCCTTAATAAATTACAGCATAATAGAAATTTTTATTGCGTCCACATTGGCCAATGTGTGTCAACTGAACAACTTAATCTTGCAGCTGGCAATACGGAATTCATTAAGATAAGGAAAATCGATTATGCTGAAAGACATCGATTGTGAAGGAGTTTATCTGTGATATTGACATTGAAGTGCATTGGACCGCCTGCCAGTTTTGTAATAAGTGCGCACCATTATAAATATCATATTTTTAAAGCACACGTGGGTAACAACTACAACAACAACAATAACATACTGTCACTGTGTTAGATGCTACTTTGCTATATGGTGATTAGCAGCACGCGAAACAAATTTTTACCTGTTGTGCAGTTAATTGCTAAACTGCATCTAGGGAACGCCAAAACGGTGTTATGTTTATAAAAAAAAAAATAAAAAAAAGACAAAAAAAAGAACAAATTTAAAAATCAATATGAAACACATTAAATTTTATATTTTTTTATTTTTTATTTTCATTATGTCTTTTTACAGTTTAGCAGTGCCATGTCGCCACCGGTGGGTCCTGAATCGTGCAATGTGGTCTGCCCAAGCTGCAGTAAGCAGGTGCAGACCAAAATCGAGCCAAGGGCAACCAATAGAACACATTTAATTGCACTGTTGCTTTGTATAATTGGGTAAATATTTACTAAACACAATGATAAACATTTTTTTACTGCGCACATGTGCGTTGCAATATACTGTATGGGTTTTTCCATTTTTTTCTTTTTTTTGTTACCGTCCTGCAGCTGCTGTCCTTGCGCCTGTTGCCTGTATTGCACGAATTGCGCGCGCAACATCGAACATTATTGCCCGTCATGCAATGCCTTCATTGGCTCCTATGAGCGCTAATGCTGCCAGCCAAATGCGATGTCATTTATCATAACAACAACAAATTCACCTGGCGTAAAAAAAAGCACAAAAAATACACATTTTTTTTTAAATTTCTGTAGTTGTCTCCTATGGAAATTGCAATATATTCATTATTAGACTTTCGTTGACTGCAATGCATGCAGCAGTCGAACGTAAAGCAAAATTCGACATTCTGCTAATAAATAAATACATTTTTTACAAATATAACTGCACTATTTTTTTATAAATTTTAAAACTATATATACTTATATATACATATGTCTAATCTATATATACAATATTTTGACTTAAGCAAAAAAATTGTTATATGAAGTTTTCGTAATGAATTTTTCTTTTCTTTTTTTTCCCTTTTATTTTCTCTATATGTAAGCATAAAAAAATTTGCATTTGTAACTGGTTTATAGATTCAATGAAATTACAAAAATAAATGACTTTCTGGTATTACCTTATTGACGAACAACATTCTTTTTTTTAATTGTTTACTATTAAAATGACGTTGGAATTTCCCAAATGCTCACAAACAAATTTCCCAGCAGCTTTGTGCTCTGCCGCAAGCTTCATTAGCTTTATTTGCTGCAGTGGCGCAATCATAGTCAATCTCAATGTTATGACGTCTGCTGGTCTAGCCCACGAGCTCACTTGAGCGTTTATATTTATAGAACGCGTCATTGGTGCAACTTTTCATTGTGTACTTTTAGGCTGCCGCTATGCAGTGCAGACTTGTTAGGTGCCGTTATGTCCAAGCCATGTAGAAACTATGGCGCGTTCTAAAGTCACAGTGCAAGCAATACATATGAACTCAAAAAAGAAAAGGAAACTAGTATGCAATTTATCAAACAATAGTAAGTAAAAAGATGGCGACAGTTGTCTGAATGTTGCCAAATCAAAATAAACGAAAAAGGTCATTGCAAACATAAAGTTGGCAAAAGTAGGTCACTGCAGAATAAAGCCAAACAACGGACACTGCAACTCTCGCAGTCAATAAGTTTGCGAGCTTTTTGGCCAATAAGTGAACTAATGAATGTATAAATATTGTCAAATTCATAAAAGGTGGATGTTTTGCATTTTTGGTGGCAGCCGCTCTTTAAAACACCACAGGTGT
>JBAMBQ010003176.1:0-14697 GCA_037044495.1 Stegana nigrithorax | reverse complement strand
CGCATTGTCTCACAATTACCTCATCACCATTCGATGCATACGCTTAGGCACACGTTCAAATTTATGCTTTGCTCTTTAACCCAATCGACCGCCAGCCACCCACACAATGCTCATGTCGTTGTCGACGTCGTCGTCGTCTTCGTCATCGTTTTTGTTGTTGTTGTAGTTGTCGAAGACGTTACAGCGCTTGGCAAATCCACACGACGTGCCTGAAACTTCGAGTCGCACAACTACCCATCTCGTCAAATATATAAGCAAGCGAGCGGCCCACCTGCCCAGGTCCAAGAATATGGGTCCAAATGAACCCAAAACGAAAACAAAAACAGAAACGAAGCCGAAGACGAACCAAAACCAATGCCAAGCAAATCAATGCCACAGGCAATCGCGATACAATAGTAAGAGCAAAACAACAAAAATTGCTTAGAATATGCTGCAAGTGCTACAACGCACGCACCTCAGTTGGCGGCAATCGCACTCCAATCCGCGAGGACTCGTCCCCCATGCTTGGCCCCCACGTAATAACATACGCAAACGTGATGCATACTTTTGAGAGTCGACTCATTGCTGCGGCAGCCGTCCTTGCTACTGCTCCTGCTGATGTTGCTGCCGTCATCGTCGTCGCCGTCGCCGTCGTTGTCGTTGTCGTCAGCGCAACGTAAATTCAAATTTAAATTTAACCTTTTGACTTAATACGCCTCCGAGACGCAACATACACCAAGAACAAAAACATAAAAATGACAAAAAGAAAAAAACTAACGAAAACAGCAGCAGCAATATGGGCAGCCTTGTGGTCGGTACAATGTCAAGGGTTGCATGCACCGTGCGAGCAGCGAGGCGTCGTCTCCGCTGCAACTCGACGCGATGCGATGCGATGCGTAAAGTGACTGTGGCAGAGTCGTTCGCTTGTCGGCATGTGCCATGGCTTGGCGCTTATGGTGCGCTTACTTGGACACCGGCTTAATGCGTATTACTTGGGGCTTATTAGAATACCATTGACTCGGCGATCACACTACAAAGTCACGCACGCACGTCAATGGCAACACCAATCGTAATGGCATCGGCATTGGCAACGGCAACGACGTTGGTGTTGGTGTTCGAGTTGCTGTTGGTGTTTGGGTTCGGGGTGTTGTGTTCGTGTTGGTGTTGGTGTTGGCGACGTTAACGCACATGAGAGTGTGTGGCCATTTGGGCTTTTTGGCTTTTGGAATTTGCCTTCTGCTGTTCTTCTTTATTACTTTCCCTTCTATTGCTCGCTGTGTGTGTCTGTAAGTGCGTGTGTCTGTGTATGTTGGAGTGTACGTGTGTGTAGGCACTGGCTGCTTAAGATGCCAGCCGCAAGACGTGCACTGGCAAATGGATTTTGTCTACGACATTCTTTGTTCATTTCGAATCCTTGATCGTCTGTTTGCCTTTATGTGTGCCAAACCTTTCTCCCGGCCTATTAAAGTTATACTTACACTTATACCTCCTACACGATCATCCGAGAATCGCACACCTCTCTTCACTGATCGATATTTTGCCTTCGCAACCTAATAGGCACACTCCGAGTTATTTACACCAATTTATGTCAGTTATTGCTTTTTCTAGAGGTCATTTGAAGATGAATTTGTATAATTAGTCGGTTGCCTTCAAATGGTTTGTTGAATGGTTATTAAAATAACAACAACACATCCTTCACATCGAGTATTTCCACAGATTCAGTACGCAACAAAATGTCTGCGAGTGATACCAGAATAGGAAATTACTACTCTCTACAGTAAAACTCTATGGCTCAGAACATGACAGCACACATATCAAATTAGCAAATCATAAAACGAAAAAATGAAATATAACAACGCCAAAACTAAGAACAATTAAAAATGAAAATGAAACAATGATAAATTGCAGAAAAATTTTAAGCAAAAATCAAAAATAAAAAGGAAAAACAATTGAATTCATATCAAAATGGCCACAATACGGGGTGGGATACAACTTGGACAAGTAGTTGCCCAGTTGATATGTACAAATGAAAGCAACAGCAAATAGTGCAATGACAACAACAATAGTCCGTACAGCAACAACAATGGCACAGGAAAAAGCTACAATGTCCATATACTAACAAACATACAAACATCGAAGCACACGCACTTAACTGTTCTTTATATTCAAGTTAACAACGCAACGAGGGATGAAACTGAAAGGACAGCATCGCATTAGCAAATCGCCAACGCCACTGTCGACGGCACCGCTACCGTCGGTGCACGCACAGTAGTGCTGGTATGTAACAACAACAACATCAGCATGGCACAAAAATTAACGCATGTACGTATGTATATGCGCAGGCCAGCCAGCAAACAAGAACACAACGCACAGCTCGAAGCAGGCCAACAGCAATATCAACAACAAAAACACTCGACGCATTGACCCTTTCGCATACATTCGCTTACTCTTTCGCTCCCGCACACCACTGCAATAACGCACTGTCGTTCGTTTCGTTCGTTCGTTTGCACATTATTCGTTTGTTTCTGCTATCATTCGATCCTCCTACCGTCACAGTATGTATGTGTGTATGTGTGTACCTAATAGCAAAGCATTGCACAGCCGTGGGCGACCGTCCACTACGGCCATATCGTAAATATTTTTGGGGTGGGCTGATTTGGCTTTGGCCATATATTCTTCTTGTTATTGTTGTTGTTATTGTATGTTTTTCTGTTTTTGTTCCATACTTGCCACTGTCCACACAGCATTGCCTTCTTATTATTGTTGTTGCTCTAGTTGTTATTCTGTTGTGCTTCGTTCTTATTTGCTTTGTGTATAAAATATGTTGCTTTTGCCATCGCAGCCATTGCCATTGCCACTCCCGCTGCCATTGCCTTCACCATTGCCATTTCCAATCCGTTGTAATGTCGTTGTGCTGTGATGATGCTGTGGTGTGGGCAACTTACTGCATAGGGTTGCCGCTTGTTACCATAGTGAAACCAAACCAAACGAAATGAAATGAAATTGAAGTTAAATTGAAATGCGCACATTTCGTGCGTACTTTCTTGGTCGCAGTCAACCCTAATGGGCAGCGAAATAAGAGCGTTCGTTGGACAGTCCAGAGTGGGCCCAAAGCACAATCCGCGGTATGTCGCAACATTGACAAAGGCTGCATGCAATTCAATTAATAAATGCAGCAAACGCTTACGAAAAACATCCACACACTCCACCGCACCCCTTCCCACGCATGGCTACACAGTTTGACCGTTTTCATCCTATGCGGGGTTTGTTTTTTGCTGTGCTGTCAGTACGATATGCGTAGATGTCAAAGAGATACACACAACTAATTCAATAGCATTTAAGCCTATTCAAGTACAGCCAAAGCGAAACATCATCCCCCAAACACTAATCCTAAGCCGCTCCAAACACCCGCCCAATGCACAGCAACCTCAATGTCCTTTTAACTCCTTTTCGTTTAAGCAAATTTAAATGCGCATTAATTTGGTATATGCATATGATAACTGTGTCCTTCGCAATATTATTTCGTTGCTTTTCAAATAAAATTAGCAAAATATTCACGAGGCACATCTCAGTTGATCAGACTTTGATCTCACCTTATTAATCTAAGAATAAAGAATCAAAAAACTTCAAATAAAAAGGAATAAATCCCGGTGTCCATTGGTTTACGCCATCACTTAAAAGTAAAACATTCTCTCTATCTATACGAAGAGCCTAAACCAAAATATATAAAATAAAAAAAAACCTAAAACCAGGCATAGCTGACCTCTCCGGGAGAAATGGAACTGTGGCTGATAAATCGGCACAAGCTCAGTTTATGTGCCAACCTCTTTGGGAGAAAGTCTCTCTGGCACAACGACGGATAATCAAGAAATAAACATCCTAAACATTAGGTATACTGGAACGACCTTTTGGCGAAGGGTAAAAAAGTGTTCGTGGAATCTCTGCCAATTGCACGCAGGAGACAAGTTCCTACAGTGACGGTTGAATAATAACCAAACAGACTGCGTCAGACAACTTACATATATTACATAGGTGCAGTTTCAATTTTAGGCCCTTACTATAATAAATGTTAGTGAACCAATTTCAAACAAACACGATAGAATGTTAAATTGAACTGCACATCCGAAACACAGTTTTTTAGCTCACTTTTGCATCTTCAACCAATCTTAGCGAACTCCAGACCCACATAACTACGACAATGAATTGGCGTGCGGCAAGCAAAAAGCTGTTAAAACACTTAATTGAGTTAGGCCCAATTGAGATGCTCCTAAAAGGATTAACTTCTGAACAGAACCATGTGCTTGGATCTGATAAGGAAACGATTTGCTCAAAAGTTTGAAGTGGTCACCAAAAGCGCAAATATGCATTTGTCGAATCAAACTAATTAATTAGGCTGATCAGATACTCAAACTCAAAACTCTCTTAGATACTCGAAACACACACACAAGCTAATCAACGCAGCCGATCTTGCAGACAAACTGTAAAAAGACACAAGATGATGACTATGATGATGAGATGCTCCAAACAAAGTCGCGACGATAAACCGACTGCCAAGTGGTTAAGTGGCAGGCACAGCGTCGTCTAAGTGCACTTGATAAGAGCCGCAGATCTCGATTAGATCAGCAGTGACCTAGTCTGATGATCGTTTCAGTTGCGAACCGAGCTAAGCTGAGCCGACGTGATAATTGCAAAGGTGATAAGCAAATGAACGCAAGGCAGAGCCACCGAACCACCAGCAGTCAAGGCGCCGAACCCAGCTGAGCAGTGGCCGATCTAAATGCCGGCGACACGGCAGCGACGTCGCATTTGCCTACATCGGGGTTAGTTTTTATATTTATTGAAACCCTTTAGCAATATCAGACCGAGTTTTGTTATTTCGCTTTCAGTTTACGTTTCTTTGTTGCTGTTTCTGTTGTTGTTGTAGTTGCAGTTGTTCGTATTTTGTTCTGTTTTATTGAGCATAATTCACGCGCACGGCTCTCGGTTCTCTCGTGCGCACACACTTCTACTTCTGTTTCTGGTTTCGCTGCCGCTGTCTATCCCAAATGAAGATCATTTCTGCATATACTTCAAATTTAAAACACTTTTGCACATTCCGCTATTGGGACATTCGGTGCAAATGCTGACAAAACGCTGTTAGGCAGTAAAATAAAAATAAATAGGAACAGGGAAAGGGTTGTGTATGTCTGGTTAAATTGACTACGATTACGCATACATAACCCTTTCGTAAATCAAGTTAATCCCGAAAAAACAAAAAATGCAAGCCATGCTATCCCATGCCTTGCCGTGCACAACGAAGCACATGAAACGCGACTGAGGTACCCACCACAGTGTAAGACAATAATTGCGTCAATGGAAATTATCATTTTTCATTTTTAAATTTTCAGTTTTTCGGCATTACACTTTTTCGATTTCGATTTTAAGTTTTGAGACTGTACTCGAAATGCAGCCGAGTGTGTGGCTCGTGTGAAAGGGTACGCGGAGTATCAGCGGTCGCGCTCGGCGGCGGCACAATGTGACATCGCAGTGTGCTGCCTAGAGAGACGGCAGTGAAGCAGCCGCAAATGTGCCCAACCCCGTCATGTTTTCATGTGTTTCTTAGCCTTTGCCGCTCAGCGGATGGATGGTCTGTCCGTTGAAACAAAAACCACACTGAAATGTCGACAGTATTCGCGAGTCGTGAGACGGAAGTCGTACTTCAAATCTGAACGGGTCCTCGCATATCCTCACTCAGTGTTTGATATTCAATGCGCTTCTCGAGCTTTTGTCACAAACATTGCACTCGCGCTGCTACCGATGTGACAGCCGGCCTGACAAATTATTGTTTAGGGCATTTCATTGTGATTCGTTGTTTGAATTTCTTTTTTTTTTTTATTTGAGTTGGCTCACCTCCGCGTAGTTCCCGAACTTGACGTCCATAGGCAAAACATTGGCAAGGATTTCTTAAGCGCGCCGTTAAAAATAAAAAAATAAAAGAAGGCAGAGGCAAATATAGGCTGGATTATTGCTTGTGACAGAACTTGCTGATCACATACTCGTATAGACGGCCTTATGGAACCAATTCATATTCAGTTTTGTAAAAGTGGCAACCAACTGCAATTGAATATAATTCAACATATTACACACTGCTGATTTACTAAAGGCAGGAACACACCCAATCCAATGCCAACTTCATATTCACTGCAGAACCTTGAACAGATCTCAACGTTATTCAACGACGACGGTAACGTATTTTCAGCATATGGACGCAGATATTAAAATTTGGACAATCCCAACAAACGCTTTGCATCTCGCCTCCTAGTGCATGTGACAGATGGCAGCCATGCAAACTGTCTACAATGGTGTCTTTTCGGTAGCTAACACAGTTGGGTGCCGCTGTGGAATCCTTTTCTAAAAGAGTTTCTCCAATTCGTTAACCTTTTTCAATGACCAATCATGCTGTCCCTTAAAAACCACCTATACTTGCTTTATTCCACCGTTGGACCATTGGTATTGTGATCTTTGCAGTAATCAACGATGCAAGCTTGCTATAGATCGATCGATACAGATCATGCGCTCCAAGCTAACTAGACGCTCAATTTGCCGTTCTGACACTTTTGCTCAAACGTGACCAACATCTCGCTAGTCACCAGTCCTCACAGCTTTAGTTCCCAAACATGTTCAGCTCCTTGACATATGCGCTTTAATATCGAAAATTAATATTGCTCCCTCCAAGAGTTAAAAAAGTCTTGAAAAAAAACTTTTGAAGATTTAAATTTATGATGAATGTAGACTGGTGCCATTCGACGAAGTTCGAATTTAAATTATCTTTCCGATGACAACTTCTGCCTTCTGCTCTATGATTGGCTATTCGCCAACGAGATTGAAGCTACTTAAAGTACCCCGCCCCCATAAAATTACGACTGTGAAGTGTCGCCCATCGCCGGATTATGAATATAGGCAATGTGTGGGTCCCACAAATATTAGGGGCCTTGCGGCCCGTGAAAAAAAAATTTGTTTCTCCCTTCAGGGTAAAAGGATTGGTTCATCTCTCTCACTTAAAGAGTGTAATAGCAAAACAAAAAAACAAAAAGCTACTGCGACGATCTCGCTCTGATCCGTGCTGTGGAACAGAAACCAATATATAAATACTAAAAAACTGCGATTGCAAAAACTACATTCGATAAGGCCAGATCGAATTGAACATTATACATGCATGTATGTATATACGAATGAGTTGAGTTTATTGACAGTATTGCAGATATATGGAACTCTGATGAATATAAACGCAACTAGCGATGGTATCTTTTCAAAATTTAAACTTTTTAAAAACTCTTCTCCATTAGCAAAACCTCAAAAACATTTGAATGCACCCTCAAGAATGGCTACTAAATAGGATATCTCATAGAAAATAGACCATCAATATATGCATATTGGAAGGATTCATGTCAAAAAGGCTCATTGCCAAAAAAAAATAAGAAAGGTAGGGTCAAAATGTTTTTCTCAGTAAATGTTGTTGTTCGGACGATCGTCCCTATGGCAGCTATATGATATAATAAACCGATTTACACATTATTGAGATATATGATTGGTACCGTTCCTCTGGAAACTATATATTTTAGGTTGAATACCGAAAAACCAAAATAAACTCGTTATAACTATGGATTCGAAGAGTCTTCGAGCCGAACTTGGTGGTTGTAGATGTAACTGTAGTATAGACAGACGGACATGGCTAGATCGTCTTTAGATGCTGATTAAGAATATATATACGTTGTGGAGTCAGCCACGCCTTCTTCTACCTGTTACAATTAAAACTTTAATATTCTGTTATCATTTTTGGTACAGGGTATAATGAGTACAGTTTTTTCCATTTGGAGTAAAGAACATGAGATAATTTCGTCTACAAGTTATATACAATACAATAAACATTTACTTTCCTACTTCTATGATATTATATTTATTTTCAACCGCAAATTAAAGAAATTGAAAATTTGGTTTTAATGGTATATACTGTATGTGTTAGATTGATGAAATTTGATACTCATGAAAGAAGTACCGGGAAAAATAAGATAACTGTTAAAAGTAGGCGGTGCCTCGCCCCATATAAAAGACATTATAATGCTAAAGAGATGATTATTTCAAAACAGAAACAATGTGACAAAAATTGCATAATAAATAAAATATTGTCGTCATCTGTAAATTCAGCAGGGTGTCGGTGTCGGTATGATACAGAATTCGTACCGAAACCACCAATATACAGAACAGTGTCAAAAAACTAAGAAAAGTATAGGTTTAACACACGTGATCGGTTATTTAAATTGAGTTTAATACAGTCAACCATTGTTATAATTTTAGCATATATTGAATTTTATTGCATTTTATTACCTATAAATATTTGTTGTTTACTAAATATGATCCATTCATTAGAACCGAGACATTAAACTTTGGTATTGCTATAAGAATAAAGTACTACCATCTCCTAATTTCCTAAAAACCCTCTTACCCAAGCAGACCTGCCTTGCCTAAGGACCCCCAAATGGCTTAATCCGACACTGGTGTCGTCTGTTGAATAGTAAGTCTTAACTATATCCGTTGCAGTCGTGCAGATATGTCAGTAAAGTAAGGCAAGATTGCAGTGTCGCAATGTCTATCTATAATCTGGGACTCTACTAATTCTTGGAGAACATGCTGCGTCGTCAGCATTTCGGATTCTGATCGTTAGACATTTATTTAGTTACCTCTATAAGAATGTGATGTATCCTGTTATGTTTTTGTATTATCCTTTTACGATTTGCAATTGATTTTCTTATTTTTGGTTTTTTCTTTGCTGCGTTGTGTTGTTTTGCTCATTATTTTTATTTATAATGGATAATTTTCGTCACATGCTTGTACAACGCATTGATGCCAATATTGAGCACATTACCGAGTTGTTAGGAAGCTTTAATATGCGCAAAAAAAACTACAACAACAACAACAGTAGGAGCAGAGCAGCAACAACATATAGAAGCATTTTTCTATAATTTCATTTATGGTCGCATGCAAATGTTCTACGCAACAACAAGAACCAAAAAAAAAAACAAAACAAATACCAAAAAAAAAAAGGAACATTGCGAAAAATATGGCATCAAAACTAGTGAAACATGGAAAGTGGATAAAATTTCAACTGAAGCAGAAGCAGCAACAGCCGACATGTGCAAAAGGATGAACACAACCAGACCAAAAACTCGAAAAAAAAGAAAAAAATGAAAGGAAGTCTAAATAGATGAGAGCAAACTGTTAGAAATAAGCACGAAAAAAAGAAAGGCAACAGAAGCAGCAGCAGCTTAAGATGAACTACACTATGGCGCTTGGCTGGCTCTAGGGTGTGTGGGTATAGTTCCTCGATTTTTTTTTTGTATGTTGGGCGGCAGACGGTCGCTTGCAAAGTTGCTACGGAAATTCGTTATTGTGTTACCACAGGCGATATATCCCTTTGCCGTGCGCAGCAAGACCAATAAGCCATAGCAGCAGCAGCGACAATAACAAAACAACCACAAGACAACAACAAGCAACAAGCAAATGTAATAGTAACAAGTAGCAAAAGACGAAGAAATTTACGTATATTCGTAGTCGAACTCTTACGTATGCGTAGCGGCGGCGAGCCATGAGAAGGAGCAAGGGGCGGAGCAGCGAGCAGTGAGCAGCAACGACAGCACCTTAAGTCAAATAAAAAAGACCTTTTGCATATGATATTTTAATATGCAAAGTTTCAAATATGATGCTCAAGCTGCCAGCTCCCAGCCCCTGCCCACCCAGCAGCAGCCACAGCCGTAGCCACAGCTACCATGCATGAGCATGTGTACAGGACACTTGGACGCCAGTCGTTTGCCGTTTTGGTCGCACGTAGAGTTTCTACGCAAGCCAGCGATGCGGAATCCAACTTGAATCGTGTGCGCTGCCTTTGGCTGCGGGCGGCAACTAAACCAAGACAGGACCAACAGCCGCAGCGACAGTCGCAGTGGCAATCGTATGTCGTAATGTCGCAGCTGGCGTTGGGTCAGGGCCAGTTGGCGCAGGCAATATGCATACGCATGCTTCCACTTTAGCTTCGATTCCACTGGCAATACATACAATGAACGCAAGTCACGACCCAAAACTGCAGCCAAGAGTTGCCACGACTATTTGGACACTGACACGGACACAGTACACACATACATATGGCTGTATGTATATATATATATACATAGGCTAGGCCAAATTCTAATCTCTGTCTGACGCCATTTGTGCCATCGGGCAGCGGCAAGTCTTCGTTAGCATGCTCGGCTTTTCAAACCTTTTTTTGGTTGTTGTGGTTGTTGTTGTTATTGTTGTGCGCGATCATGTTGTCATGTTGCAAAAATCTTTGCATAACAGATTCAACATCGCTTGTCGTTGCAATCAGTCAGTCAGTGTTGTTCTCATGCCATCATGGGTTACTGTAATCATATATATATATAATAATCATCTGGTTGCGTTGGTTCTTTGCTAATGGTTCGTCGGCAAGATGGACGATCGATCCATCGCCCGCTTTAGCCTTAACGTGTCTAGTATTTTTATTACGCATACGCACCGTCGCACGGGAACTAGGACGCACGCAGCGCTTTGATGTCCACTGCATGTGAAATATAGGAAACGAATTGAAGCGAAATGTCAGTTGAGTGCGTGCGTGCATGTGTGTATATACATACGTGTGTACGTGTGTGTGTGTGTGCGTGTGTGTGTTTGTTTGTGCAACTTCAAAGCCACAAAAGAAAAAAATGGTGACAAGCGGCAGAACATGCTTGGCTAGTAAAGCGCGTTAAAAAAATAACAAATTACTCATACCGAAAAAAATGGGTGCTGATGCGTGCGCGCACGCCAACAGATCCTTGGAGCATGTGAGCATGGCCACTGCCAACGACGGATGCCCGCTGACAGTTGTGCTGTTTGGTTTTTTGTTGTTGCACTTATTATTATTATTTTTGTTCTTCTTCGATTTTTGTTCCAGTGTGCATTTTTGTTTATTTTTAACGTCAGTAGTTTATTTTATCTTTTTTTCTCGTGTTTCTGCTTTGTTTGTTGTTGTTTGTTTTTGATTCTTTTCGTTTTTTTTTTTTTTTTGTTTATTTGGCGATGCTTCCGCAATAGTAACAACGCATGTTGGTATATTTAACAGGAAGAAACCAATAAAACCTAATGATATGAAAAAATGCAATTTGCTGTTACATACGCGAACACGCGTCCTTCGCGTCGTGTTTTCTGTATCCTTCGTTGTTTGTGTGCGTATGTGTATGAGTGCGGCAAAGTCTTACGTTGATTTTACGCATGAGAAAATCACGAAAGTCGCAACAGCGGCCAAAAAACGCGAAGGAACCCCAATACCAAAACCACAAGGAAGGAAGACCACGTCGGCATCCACTACGACACGTAGCCGCAGTATCGGGCCACGCAGCCACGCAACCATATCAGCACAACACCTAGGCAGGCACACATGTCGGCGACTGAGATGTCGACTGAGATGGCGCGGGAGTCGGAGACGGCTGACAGCCAACAGCAATGGCGCGCGTCGCACTTCGCACATCCGTTGTGTCGTGCCGCTGTAGCCAAAAACTGTCATATATGTACAATATAAGGACTTTGCGCATTTATGTATGCAACGCTTTATTTTTTTAGGTCCATTTGTCTGCCTGTCTGCGTGTCCGTACTTCACACAGCTTAAGCGTCCACTGTGACTGCGGCGTAGAAAAGAACCAAAAAGAAAAGGAAGGAAAGGGGAAAACAAGTGCTGGACCAAGTGAGTGTTGGGCTGTGTCGCTGATTGTTTGTTGTTTTTTGATGTTTTTTTATTGTTGTTGTTCGCGTCTTTAAGTGTTTGTATGCGTTCAGATGAGTCGCCATATATGTATGTATGTACATAGATGCGCTAACGAATGTATGCAATTTTGTAAAGTACTTAGTCAGCAAGTTTCACCCTTGCCTCGTTGGTCGCTGAGTCGCTTAGTCGCTGTGTCGGTGGATCACTGGTTATCTGACTGTCTGTCTGCACAGCTGCCTGACTGTTCCACTCGCTGTTAGTGCGACTGGTGTATCCTTGCGGCTCACACACACGTACATGCATTGGGTGTCCACGCGCGCGCACACGCACACACACTCAGAGTGCGCGCTAAGGGTAAAGTTATGTCTTGTCACACTATAGGCGACGATAAGCTTGCATTAAATTTTCATTTTCGTTCGCTCATATTTTTCCTGATTGCCTCATCTTATTTTTTGTTTTTTTATTATTAAGCTGCAAAAATATTATCGACTTTCGTTCACTTGATTCGCTCGTCCGTGGACTGCTCCGCTTGGCAAAAAGAGTCAGCGCAGCAGTTGTAGTAGCAGAAAAAGGTTCTTAATTCACTCGATAGCCATTCAGTGGAAATTCTTGATTGATGTTCTGCCCTCGCCTGCGCAGCGTTGATAAGCTGAAGAGTACGGCAGGCACATTCTATAGGCGAAACAATTTTCCACATTTCCACACGCACTTTTCATGTGAGAAATATTTCATGGATTACAATAATTTTTCCAGCTACGTTTCGGCGTGTGTGTGTGTATGTGTGTGTGTGTCTGCTTTTATTTTCGCCACTCTTCTTTTATTTTGCATAGTCATTTTTTGCTTTTTTCGTTGTTTATTTATTTTCTGTTTTTTTCTTTACTTGTTCGGCTTTTCTTTTCTTTTTTAGTTAACTCGCATTGTTGTTGTTTAAAAAATTACTTTGTAATCATTTATGTACATGGCTGGGGAACGAAAGAGGCACAGCAATGCAGAGTCCATGCCAGTGTGCCTTACCGCATAAGCGCCGCTCCAGACTATGCAGTAGCCAGCAGGCTGCAATTAAACTTACTAGGCAAGCATCTCACAATCTCAGTCAGAACTTTTGGCGAATCCGATGGGCAGACAGACAGACAGAGTTCGGCAGAGACAGATAGACGTCGTTAGTGAGAACGAACTCTCTTAAAGAATTTCATGCACATGGCGAGCATAATGTCACACGGTCAGAGCAAAAGGGGCAACTACGAGAAGGACGCAGATCGCAGACAGGACGGACAAGAGGACAAAGTTACAGCAGCTGATCACAGCTGGTACCTAACCGCACGTGCTCGCCCGGGCGCAGACACAGACGCAGACTCAGGCGCCAGGCTCAGATGTCTAATGTTTGCTCAAAATAGAACGTACCCCTTGGCACACCCTCTTGTGCGCAATGCGATGAGCCAGGACAATGATCTCGACTATTGCTCTGCAGCTTGTTTCTTTGGGATGCTGCTGCTGCTGAGGCAAGGGATGAGTCGTCAGTCAAACAACGGGCGTCTGAGTTAGGCAAGTATTAAAAAAGGAGGAATAAAGATTTCACAGTTAAACGTAACTGTTTCTTTTTCTTATGATTTATTTTTGTGTGTGAGTGCAGCAAGAAATCGAATTTTAAAAAAAAATAGAACAAGCGAAAATAGAAAATAAAAGAACGAATAACGGTACCCAATCATTATAAATTATGTGGCAATAAGCGTTTGAAGGGGTTAAGACTTTCTCACGATCTATAAAAACTAAGAACAATATAAAGAAAATCTCTTAACAGCCGATAATAACAAAAAAGGTAGAACACTTTTTTGCTATAATTCATTTAACGCGTAAAGGTTTTGGCAAGCTGTGCTCGGCTCGAGTTGAATTGAGCTGAGCTGAGCCAAGTTGAATTGAGGGAATCCTAGAACTGAGAGTTGCGGCGTTTACTGTAACACACACAGTTATCTGGAGTAGCTGGAGGTTACGTGTGACAGCGTCCCCTTTTCCAAGTGGTTAGCGAACTGCAAGTCTTTGGTGCCTAATTATTTCCTTCGCAGCTCACAACAAATCGAGAACTATGTCTTAGCTTAAAGCACCCAACCACACACATGCACACACACTGCAGAAGCTTTGAAACCAACCTGTGAGCTTTATCCGGACTGGATGCTTTGTAGCCATACGCCTCACTGGCATTTTGCAGCAGAAGTTCGGATTTCATCGGAACAAGGAATGAGGAAAAGGGTTTGGTGTACTGTATTCGTTATACTGAGCTTCTACTGTGAAAATGATTTGATTGCCATTGCCTTCGTTTTCGTGATTTTCACTCAACGTAACGGGCATGACAAAATGTTTGCCATTTTGGAAAATCATTTGCTGCCCTTTAAAAATTCAGTTAATTTCAGCGTAAAAACATTTTCAGCATTTAATTTTCGCAACGGGGCAAAACCCGAAATGCATTAAATATTAATTTTTTGTTATATGCGAAATGTCAAAATTTACAACAACACCAAACACCAAAGAAAAAAATTTAAAAATCGAAAAAACAACCCTTTCATGACAACACGCAACAACAACAATAGCACAATAACAATGACAGATATAAGCGCAGCACGTAAACAAACGCTAGGTAGCAATTTTTCAAAACTCACTTCCTTTTTATTATACAATATTGTACATATGTATAAGTATATCGCTTATGTGTTTTATTTTTTTCAGCAGGAGTTGCGAATTGACAAAAAAAATAAGAAAATAAAAGAGAAAGCATATGAAGGAACGTTGGCTGTCATAGCCTTAATTCTGCAAAATTTGTACAATTTATTAAGCACTTGACTAATTGAAAGCATCGTACATACTCACGCTCGCAAACATGCAGTCACGCTGGCTAGTAAGCACGCATCACTACGCACATCTCTGCATACCTACAT
>JBAMBQ010003175.1:0-12875 GCA_037044495.1 Stegana nigrithorax | reverse complement strand
AGCAATGAAGAAGCAGAGCTAATATTTCTTAAAAAGCAAGAAAAATAAAATAGCTAGCAATTGAAACTTCTAAAATCATGACAAATTCGCTTATTTGTGTGTGTAAACACATTACTGATGGTGTTGATGTCCAAATGCATACACAAATTGAATACGACGGCCATTTTATACCAGGCACACATGAAAAGCAGAATGAAATTCATATGACAATAAAGAAGCAGCAGCAACACAAAGCCAAAAAAATATTCTGTAGACAAAGAAATAATCAAAACTGCAAAATCATGACAAATTCTTTTCTGTATGCACACACAAACACATGTATTTCAAACGGTACCGACAACCAGCGCCTTATCATACCAGGCACTCATAAAATGTAGCAAGCAATAGGATGGTCTTCAGCAAGAAATTTGCACACTCGTCCATTTCAACAATAACTACATTCTTGAAATGCGAACAAAATGGCAGTTGGCACCAAAAAAATTTATATGAGCTAGGCCAATCAAATCAAACGAAAATTTTAAGTCAGAGTAGCAAAGCACTACGGCACACTTAACAGAATTGCGGGGAATAATAAAGGCTCCCGCATACAAAAATTTCAGCTTGTATGAGATGCGGCCTCTATATGATTAACAGTCTCTGTGCTCGTACATTCAGTTCAGCAACCTGAATTGAATTCATCTAACATTTACTGATTCTAGATGTGTACAACTATCGATAGTCGCACCATCGATAGTTTTTGCAATTTTTGGAAATACTATCGATACTATCGCGAGTGTCGTTAAAGAAAAAATTTGCCGAATGAAAAATATTTTGTAACAATTCGTTTTGGACGCATTTATTTGATTCGTAACAAAAATATTAATGTATCATGTAAAAAAATAACAAAAATTAAATTAAAAATTATTATACATTATTATACATAATTTCTATTTTTTAACAGATATTCGGTTTCACAGAAAATAAGTAGATATATAAATAAAATTTAATATAACTATGCGATAAATATATCAACCATATGTTCTGTTTTAAAAAGAGCAACTTATCTACAGTTGCCGCTTATAACGTAGATCTTTTTTCTGAAATGGCAAGCACCGCTTTGCTGAACATTCTCTACATACCTCCAACACCACCTGCACAAAACTATCGATAGTATTTTAAAACCATCGATAGTGTTGAAAAATTAAAACTATCAATACTATCGATAGTACCATCGATAGTTTTACAGCTCTATTTGATTCTGATGCGTAACGATCATGTGAAAAAGGGCAGTAGTAGTTTCATATATTTAACAAAATCTGAGCACTAGGTAAAAATGAACGCAGAAGTTTATATTTCTGCAAAAAATGGTTGTGGACTCGCGACATGAAAAAAACGCATATTTAACAACAAAATAAACAAAAGTTATTAAATTTATGGAAGATCAAAAGTACAGTGCACTCGTGGTATCGGGAAATAATTAACATCAAGGGAGTTCATGTTAGCGAAATTATACACATCAGCGAAATTATACACATTAGCGATTGTCGAATGTCATTGAAAAATATTAAATTTTACAATATAAATTGTGTTTTACACGCTTGAACGTGAAATTCTTTTCTTATTATTTGCATTATTAAAATATAGGGTGTTTTTTTAAAAGCTATAGAAAAGTTTTTCAAAAAAAAACACATAAAATTCAGAAAAATGCATGAAATCTTTATTTGAATCGATAGTACGGTCCATATAATTTAATGTTTGAAGATTATTTCATGCAAATGTTGACCTTGACTGCGCCTCAAATGGTCCATCCGCTTAGTACAATTTTGGCATACTCTTTCCAACATTTCGGCCGGTATCTCACGAATAAATGCTTCAATGTTGTCTTCCAATGCGTCAATTGAAGCGGGCTTGTCTGTATAGACATGAGCTTTAACATAGCCCCACAAAAAATAGTCTAAAGGCGTTAAATCGCACGATCTAAACGGCCAATTGACCGGTCCCGAACGTGAAATAAAATGTTCACCGAACTCGCCTCTCAATAAGTCCATTATTGCGCGTGCTGTGTGGCATGTTGCACCGTCTTGTTGAAACCATATGTCATGCAAGTCAAGCTCTTGCATTTTGGGCAAAAAAAAGTTGGATATCATGTCACGGTAGCGCTCACCATTCACAGTTACGTTACGACTCGCATCATCTTTGAAGAAGTATGGTCCAATGATGCCACCAGCCCATAAACCGCACCAAGCTGTGACTTTTTCTGGATGCATTGGTAGCTCTTGCAATGCTTCTGGCTGATATTCACTCCAAAATCGACAATTCTGCTTATTTACGTACCCATTGAGCCAAAAATGAGCTTCGTCGCTGAACACAAGAAGCGCACGGTGAACTTTCTTAACAGAGCACGCATTTTGATAATAAAATTCAATAATTTGCAAGCGTTGTTCGTTTTAAAGACGATTCATGGTTAAATTATAGACCAAATTGAAGATGTTTGACAGTGAAACAAAACACGAAACGTGCGTCAGCTGTTTAAACCAGTGTTGCCAAAAAGATAATAGCTAAAAAATCACCCTTTATAAAACAAAAATTCTTAATTAAAATTCATTACAAAACAATACGAGATCACGATAAAATATCCCTCCCTTAAGCATCGAATTTAATGTATTTCATTGTTGTCTACATACTTAGAAAACATATGCAGTGAAAAGAAATTGTTTACGTTACAATGCTTTCTGACTTTGGTCACGTTAAAGAGTAGTCAATGTAAAAAAAAGCTTGTTCACTTTACCACGAGTATACTGTGTAACGAAATGTTGGATTATCCGAAATATTTTTTTTTTGCATTATTTTAAATTTGTTTTTGTTTTTATTGCTATCGCAAACTAAATCTAAATAACTTTAACAATCTCATTTAATTATAAGAAAAAAGCAATATAATACCTTAACAAATTTGTGTCAAAATAAAGAGAACTACAGCTAATAAGCACATAAGTACCATCACCTATATCGTTAAAAAAAATTATTAAAACAAAATAGGTTGAATTCAGTGTATTTAAACAATTTGTTCCTATTTACGGCGAAAAAAGGCTGAAAATGGACTAAAAGGCAAAACAACTGAATTTTCATTGAAAAATAGAAGGCTACGTTTGATAATTTTGTTTCGTTATTTTTATGTTATATAACAGCTAGTAGTTCGTATTTTTTATTCAAATAAAAATATTAAATCAGTGTAATTAAGTGTGCAAAAATCGGGGCTGCGGCTCGTGATTTGACAAAAGGAAAATCCGTTGTCCAGTACTGAAGTTTAGAAATAGAGTTTGCAGAGCACGAAATTGTTTCTTCTCACTCTCACGCAATAGCCGTCATCACCGCCACCATCATTCAATAAAAAATTTTCTGCGTTTTCGGAACAACAAAGGTATGTTTTCTGCAAAATGTAATAGTTTTACAATAAAAAAACGACAAAAATTCATATAAATACGATTAAAAAAAAAGTAAACGAAATGGAATAACACTGTCACATTAAGCGTGCCAAAATTAAAAAACTTCGCATGCAGTAAAATTGTCGCCGTCCACTTTAAATTACATAACTTATTTTTTTGTTTGCCTGTAGTGTAAAAAAAACGGTTTAGTTAGGATTCCAGTAAGTTATCGAATTAAGTGCGCAATAAGTAATCTTAAGTATGTCTTTTTGTAAAACAATATATAAGATTTAAAAAAAAACCCACATAAACTGAAAAAGATTTTGCATAACCAAAAAAAAAATGCACAACTTTGGGCGAGTACATTTTGTATTCATGCGTTCAAGTTCATTTTTCCACGCAGGACAACGTACAAATACAAAAAGAAAGATAAATCAAAGAAAGAAACGTTTCCAAACAGGACACTTATAAACTCCAGCTTCAAACGCATCGCAAACCAGCACATTGGCACGTAACAACAAGAACGACAACGAGCAGGCGCTCTCAGGACGCAAGCCAACTGCCGCTAACAAGTAATTTGAATTTAATCTCTAAAATAAAAAAACTACAAAATTAACCATAAAAGCAAAAAAAAAAGCAAAAACGTTAAAACAGCAAATATTTTCTTGTTACCAACGCAAAGTATAAATTCAACAATTTAAAAGAAAAACAAAACAAAGCAAATACATAAAGAACAAGAAAATATGTATGTAGAAAAAAAAAAGAAAATTCTACCCTTAAAAACGTGCAATGGTCCAATAACTGCAACATAGACCGAACCGCAGCATAGTTTCTTTTATTAAAAGTGGCACAGTTTGATTTCCAGATACGCCAGGCCCAAGGCAAGCACGCGGCTCAGGTGCATTATCGACAGTCTGCACAATCTATTGCCCAAGTAACGGAATGTCTTCGTTGCGTGGTGCTCACAGAGATGACCGTGACCGACGTGATGATGATAATGAGCGCTACAGCCGTCGCCGGCGTAGTCGCAGTCACAGCCGTCAGCGGCGACAAGAGCGTCATACCACACGCAGCCGCACACCGGAACGTCAACATTACAGTGCCCGACGCAGCAGTCGCACACCGGAACGCCGACGTAGAAGTCGTAGTCATGAAACTGGAAGCGAAAACAATCGTCGCCGCGAACGTCACTACTCAGGTCGTCGACACCGAAATTCACGTTCCCGCTCGCGGTCCACCACACGTCACCATGGAGGCAATATAGGTACAAATCATCGTGGGCACAGTCGCGATCGTCAATCGCATGCGTACAGAAAAGACACCAACAGTTTCACATCAATATCAGCTGGAGCTGATGGCGCATTGTCAAATAAAAAAGCAACTCCTAGCGCTGTCGATTCTACTATAACACCATTTGATAGCGTTGGTGCCTACTACAATCTCGACACGGATGAACCATTTGATAAGGCTCGTATTCATCGTGAGATGGAGGCAAAGTTGCGTGAAACGCTGGCAAAGGAGGGAAAAGTTTATCCGCCACCGAAAGCGGAAGCTTCACACCCAGTCTTTGCCAATGATGGATCTTTTCTCGAGCTTTTTAAAAAAATGCAACAGCAGCAACAGCCAACAGTAAATAACGCCCCAGCCGCAACGAACGTTTCATCAGCGACGACAACAAGCACAGTAGCCGCAACAATCGCAGCTGGGGTTGGCATAACCGGCACAACATCCCCAGGCCAGCAGCCAACGCAGCACAATCAAATATCGCCCATATTACCATCGACCATTAGTATGGTCACTGCGGCAACAGCAGCAAGCAATGCCGGGTCGGGTGTTGGCTGTGTTTATATGTCCGCACATAAGCCAATCACAATACCACAACCTCCGCCGCCATTAGTTGGTCGGCGACGCGGTGGCAAGATTCTTAAAACTGGCGTTGTAGCCAAACAGAAGGCGCAAACTGATGATAACGCGGATCCAAAAGATTTCTGGTCACTTTACTTAGCTGAAGTAAATAAGTATAAAAGTAACGCGTGCGAAAGCGACGGTGGAAAGCGACCCTTGGTCAAATAAGAAATGTTCTCGTGTTAGCAAGCAAACGCAACTCAAAGAAGGCTAAGCAATCTAACTATAAATAAAATGGCAACAGTCCTTGTACCGGCAACGAAAATTGAACTTGAGTGCAACACAAAGTTTATAACTTTTTTTTTTAACTAGAAATTCCATTTTTTTAAGTAATTTTTTTTCGAGTGTTAAAAGTAAAAAAAGTTGCTTTAATGAAATCATTTGCTAAGTATTTAATAAAATAGATATTAGTATTTAAAGGAAAAGAAGAAGCGAATAGCAAAAAACAGCTACAGCAACAATTAGTTAGATGTAAGTTTCTGTATTTTGTAAGCCTTGTCAGACATGAGCAAAATATAGCGCAAGATGAGTTAGTTATACCGCATAGGGGAAAAGAATGTCAAACAAACGGAATATTTTTTGATTTTTATAAAAAGAAAGAAAAAAAGTAACCTAAATATTAAGATTGAAACAATCATATTTCTCTCTCTCTCTCTTTGGCATATACACACACACACATTAATTGATTATTATCTCTTTCTCTCTCTCTTCCATTGAAATAACACTGCACTTAACTTAAACTATTAAATATATTATTTTATATACCGCATACGTATTTTATTTATTTCTTTTTATGTTTATTGTCTACTGTTTTTGTATCTATTTTTATTTTTGCTTTATTCTTATTGATTTGTGTTTCATCTTTGTTTTGATCTTTGTGTATTGAAGTTTATATCTTTATGCAATTCTTTATGTCCAAAAACAAAAACAGCGATAAGCCAACAGACATGTCCGCTTACAAGCTGGAAACTGCACCATTCGACCCCCGTTTCCCTAACCAGAATGTGACACGCTATTGCTATCAGTCGTACATTGACTATCACCGGTGCGTGAAGAAACGCGGTGAGGACTTCGCGCCATGCAATTATTTCCAAAAGGTCTACAAATCCATGTGCCCAAATGCCTGGATCGAGAAGTGGGACGATCAACGCGAAAGCGGAACATTCCCTGGCAGGATCTAAGCAGTTCTAGCGTAGAAATAAGACCAGCAACAGAAGCAGCAACAGCATTAGTAATGTCAAGTGCGGTCAAAAGCAGCCACAGCTGTCGCCAGCGCATCAGTCACTTTGCTTAAGTCAGTTAAAATTACTATCTTTTTAAACATTCAATTTATTTTTTTGTTGTTGCTTGAAATAAATGCTTATAAATAAATAAACAAAAACAATCAAGGCGAAAACGTACACATGAACTACGGGTTATACGGTCAGCAATGTACATAAATTAATTATATTAGCTGACAGCCACATTGGCGGTTTTCCTGTCAAACATCAAGTTGCTAAAACTGCACTTAGCAAAAAAATATTTAAAAATATGTGAAGAACAAGCACTTTTCGCTAATAACGAACTTCAAGGGACCGGGAAAAATGGTTCGTTATAGCGGAAAGTTCGTTATAAGCTAAAAGTACTGTATTTCTAATTTTTATTTGAAACTAAACTTTTATTAACATAAATTCAAATTAACTAATAGAGCCTCGAATATATAATAATATTTGATGTCAAAAGTTTAGAGTATACATTTATGTATGCTATGCGGATAATTGTCACAAAACGATAAAAAAAATTTCTTCAACATTCTTCATGTAACCGTTTCATATTCGTTTTAGGTAATTGTTAAGACTGAAAGAGTCTAAATGTGTGTCAAAAATGGGTTATAATTAATAGATTGGCAAGTTTCCAATTATATTAAAATAAAGACCCAAACTCATCATTTCGAACTGTCCACACTTTATGTCGTGATCATGGTCTCCACACATAAATATGAATCAGTCACTGGATTTTTATGGAGGTCAACAGCCTGAATCACTTAATAACCCGGAAAAGTAAATGAAAAGGACTGCTGCACGCAGTTACATTGGAACATAGTTATGTCTAATATTTAATGTAATAAAGGACGTCGTATGCAAAATTTGATTCTAATCTAATCGAATCTTTTGTCATTTTTAATAAAACGTTTATTGCAAAAAAAAAAACATAAAGAAAAATTTATAATTAACTAGAAAGGCAATCTACAATTCAATAAATTTCTTTTTTTATTTTAATATTTTGTATTCATTATGTAAGAATATCTTAAAAAAACAAAAAAGTTTTCCTTAGTTAAATTAAAGTTGCAAGTTGTTTTTTACATATTAATGTACATATTATACATACGTATAACAGGTCGATGACGTCACACACAAAGTATACTTACAAGACAAACTTTCATATTTTCTTGGCGCAAGAAGAAGAATGCACACTTGACTAATTTAACAACAAAATTCTTATAATGGATTTTTTAATGTATCCACCTTTATTAGAGCATACGCATTGTACAGCAATAAAAAAAAAATCCTCCAAACACCAAGAAATTTGAAATCAGAATACCATAAATTTATAACTTGTTCACGTATTAGTGAGTTGCAAATGTTGCATGCTGTACTTCCAAAATAGCGCTTACATTCAATTCTGTAATCAATGAAAAACAATCAAAATTTATAAAAATCTTCCATCAGCAGCAAACGAATTCACAACTGCCGCAACTAATGGCTGATTCGGTGCTTTTGGTTTATTTATTGCATATAAAGTGAAAAACAATGAAATAGATTAAAGGAGAAGCTTGTAGCAAACACCAGGCAAACATCAAACATCTCGGTGTCTTCTTCAGATAATTCAATTTAAGGATTTTGCCGCCAGCAGCGAATGAACTTCGGGGAGCAGAGCGGATGGTCATTTGGGTTCAATTGTGTGTATGAAATACAAGGCAAGCATATGTTCATCGCTTTCTTCGCGCAATGCACAAGCAACCGTACGCAAATACGTAACAAACAGACGGACACAGACACACAACTTCTGCATTCAGTCGTCGCTCGCGTTTTGACTGCAAACAATTTCAAACAACATGCTGTTAATGCAATGCAGAAGTATTTGTGTAGTACGAAAGAGAATACTAGAAATATACTTGAAGTAAACTCGAAAAAATACTTGTTTACATACATCAAAGGGAATGCCGCAATAGTGCGGAAAGTTTCAATGTGAACGATGGGTCACTTAAGTATTTTGTCTATTGGTTTTCATGCAAAAATTTGATTTTGTTGGCTTAACGATTAAATTATCGAAAGATAATGGAACTGTAGAGAATACAGCCCGTTCTGGTCGCCCTATATTGCTGACAACACGAATAGATAGGGAAATCCTTAAGGTCGTGTGGCAAGGCAAAAATCACTGATTTCACTATTTTCAATATTTAACGCTTCATTTGGCTTGCGCCAGACCATGTGACGCCGATCTGACCCAAAAATGTTGTAATTGCTTTCATCACTGAAGATTACGCACTTCCAAAACTTTAAAGTCCTAGTTTTGTTGCTCCTTGTGAGCAACAACCGCTTTTCTTTGTTCACTGACGAAAATAGTATTAACTAATATTAAGCTAAACACTACAAAAAATTTATATATGTATATAACTAAATAGATATTAAGGTAATAAAGAATTGAATTGAATTGTATTTAGTTGTTCTTTTTTTTCGTCATGAATTATTGTTTAAAATATATATTAAGATTTTATACACATTAAAGAACAAAATTTTTAAAGAGTCGCGAATTCGGTTATACAGTTTTCTTTTCTCACATTGTTGCAAATATTCTCGATGAGGCAGTGCAGTTTGCTTTAAGTAATGTGCTTATTTCACGGAATATATATTTCAATGTTGATGCAACATATATAATTTATTTTGAATATTTTGCTCGATTTTGTTTATCAAATGACGATTTTTGTTTACCTACAAAAACTGTCCGCGCTATTCTTGAATGAGGCAATCTTAAAAAAGACTTTCAATTTCAGCTTACCAAACAAATAATAGTATTGCATGATTGATTCACAAATTAATAAATTGATCGCCAAAATAATGCTGTATAATGAACTAAAACTTTGAAAATTGGAATAGCTTCTTAGAACCGAGTAACAACAATTACAAACAACGACAATGAGATGTATAGGGCAAGCTGTTTTGTTTAAAAGGTTCCAGCTTAACTGTTGTTGTCGTCGATCGTTGTAGATACTGCTTCTTAATCACACGAACCATCCAGCCAACCATCTCGCCACCGTTCGTTCACTTTGCTGCAGTCGAAGTTTGGTTTGCCTAGTTTTTCGTTGACACGGTTATGAAATAAGCAAAGCCAGAGCGCCAGTTCTTTTTGCGAATTCACATTAATAGGAAACCTTTGCATGCTAAAATTTAAAAAAATATCAATAGATTTGTTAATTATGTTGCCGTGAGTATTTAACTCACTCTTTGCGAAAATCCTTAGCGCAATACTCGCAAGGATACACTCGCGATAACACTTCAAAGAATGTTTTCATGTCACGTTTTTCTGAATCGGTGGGATTATCTGAGTAAAAGGCGGCCATTGTGTGCAGCAGACCCCAGGTGGAATATCCCAGACGCGCTTTGTCCATGGGGCAGTCAGGACGTGGCATGTCGTTGCTGGTATTACTCGGTTCCTCGGTCGTCTTTTGCACATTTTTATCCTGTTGATAAAATTTTTTGTGCACGTGAGTAGTGACAACACACTTTAACGTCAATTGCTGGACCCAAGACCCACCCTCCTAAAGTATGTTATTTACTTACTTTTTGCGCATTATTCGTCATTTGTCGTTGCTGTTTGGTCCAGAATTTGAAATCGGTGCAACTGCGGCAATTACTGTCTGGTTTATTCTGCGCTTGGCCGTAAGGTTCGTTTTTTGACATTTTAGTAGCTGTTGTTTTCACTCTGTACTCCTTCGACTTATCTATGTAAATATTTAAGAATCAGATTTAAAAAAAAGGACACCATACGTATATTGCACTTACACGCGTAGAATTTTCTTTGTCGTTTGTGATGTTAAAATACCGCAGACTTATGTTCTGCTTTGTCGAATCGGAATCTTGTCTTATGATATGATGCAATTAAGTTCACCTATTGTGTAAATGGAGAATTATCGATGAAGTAACACATGTTTCAGTTAATTCCCTGGTAAAGCTCGAATAATGATAAAAAATGTAAGTTTTTGTTTTTCTGCGTCAACTTTTACTATCAATTGCTTAGTAGTGTAGTGATCAAATTTAACTACAGAAACCCTGGAGTATATCACTAAGACCGGCAAAAATACGACGTCGCTTATTGAAGTGCATGTGTGGACAACAAAAAGCAGCAAGAACCAAAGACAACATGCAACAATCTTAGAGGCAATGGACGACTGAATACAGATCTTTCCTAGGAATGGGGATATAAATAAATATGAATATAAAAAACCTGATGATCCAAATTCCTTGGAATGTACGAATCGCTTATAGTAATTCTGCTGTTTCCTATTTACACCCCGCAGTTCTTCTCATTCTGAGCTGAAAAGGTAGACTGTAAATAAACTGAGTTACGTCATGTATGTTTATAAGAAATCATGAAATTTGTGATGATGACACAACAACAAAACGTTGAAGATGCAACATGGTATTTTTTAGACGAAATTTTTTACTTGACGTTTTTTTTCCAATATCCACTTTCCGCGCTAAATCAAAGCTGGAACGTCCCAACATGTTGAGCATTGCATAAAATGCATTTAATAAAATATGCCCATGGAGTGATTTTTAGTGGTTAAATTTTTTCTTGGCTGTCGTGACGGATTTGGAACTTAAATTTTTAGGCAACCCACAACAATAACAACAAGCACTAGTATTTTACCTACTCTGTCGGAGCTTCGACAGACTGCGGTGTAACCAGTTATGGCACGATGACATATTGACAAGGTACGTACATATGTAGGTGTGTATATAGGAACACTGAGCCCAAATTTGCCGCATATGTTGTCGATTCAATCCGTCTGTGTTTACAATGAGAAATAACCAAATCGACCAACTTAACACTCGAAAACTAACCACGACAGCTGTTGTTGCCGTGGTGAAATTTTTTAGCGCGTATGAATTTTATTTTGTTTTTGAATTTGTAGTTTTTTTTTTTTTATTTGCAAAAACTTTTGAATCAAGTTGACACGAACGATTTTGTAGGGATAGGAAATTACAGGCACATGCGTTGAGTTATTTGTTATCATCACTATTATCAGAAATAACTTACGATATTTTACGTAAAATTTTTGGCCAAGATTATAATATATCATCAGTTTATCTGACTAACTCACATGGTGAATGGTAAAATTTCACAGATTCTTGAAAATCGGTAAACATTTGCTAGATAAATGCACTGAGGAATGAATTAGTTTATCTGTCCAACTCACGCTGTGTTAATACCGCCAACTTCACGTTCAGTTGGTACTGGCAACTTCACTCACAGAGTAAATTGCGTTCGGTGCGTGTGTCTTGTTTGATTAACGTTCAATCTGAAGTAATTGAGAACTGAATTTTGGTAATCATTTCAATGTAGGCAGAAGTACTACTTATGATGAAGTAATTTCGAATTGGCAGAAATTCTTGTCGATGTTTCAGAATTTTTATGAGTGTTTGTGCCCATAACGTATCAAAAACGAGGTGTTATTTATTTATTTATTTTAATTCATTATTTTCCACAACTCAAAATCTTATTATGTTTACATTAATGAAAAAACTTTAAGCAACATTGGAATAAAATCTGCAACGTCATTACCAACATTGTTGTAAATCGCTAACTTATTTGTAGTAAAATAAAACAAATAAAATTTAATTTTCTACTTTTACATGGTATAAGAAAAATAGGTTTTACAGTTATGAACGCAGCCATTTTATATTTTTGACATTGTGTGCATTAAATTGTTTATTATTGATTCAAAACAGCTCAATATAATTCAGTCCCAAAAATAAACAAAATACTTGTGACGTCACAAATATAAAGTGGCGACATTCTAATGAGTATGGTCCGATTTCGAGAGAAAGCGCACTGGCACTACCTCTAGTTTCTTGTACCATGAATCAATTGCAACAACACTGAAGCAGTAGTAAACAGTGAAAAAACCTGCTTTCGAATATGGCGCATCATATGAAACTGTATCCAGGGATGAGTTTTTCAGACCAACTGGACCGCACAACAATTTTGTCATGGACTGAGGACAGACAGAATAGTTTTAACCAGTAATATTCATGGTATACGAAAGAGGTTTGATTTTTAGATAGGAAAAGGCCCAAAAGGCGTCACCTTCCAACTATTTTCCCATGAGACTTCCTATACAAAAAACCATAGTGTCTATTGCGAAACATTTGAGTTTGATATGCTAAAATATTTTATTATATTTTTTTGTTTTTTGTATTTCGAAATAGTAACAAATAACAATTGGAAAGCAGCCGGCTCTCCGCGGTACCGCCGCTAGACATTGCTTCGCCGGGATAGCTGATACACTAGGTTCTGCGTATCGTG
>JBAMBQ010003174.1:0-32184 GCA_037044495.1 Stegana nigrithorax | reverse complement strand
GTCGTCGACCGGTTGTTTAGGTATGAGAGATAGAGTGAGACAAGAGATGAGACGTTTTCGTACAGCTAGATTTGTGGCTGGTTTTTGTGCCATCCACCCTTAAAAAGTAGCAAATCTAAGGACAAAGTCGTTACATTGGGGTTACTGACTTGTGAAGAGATAAAATGTTAAATGGTAAATGATTAACACAATGCAACGAAGTTAGAGAAATAGCAACTACAACATAAGTGCGAGAAAAAACGAATATTCTTCGGTTTTTGGTTCAGTAAACAACGAAAAGTATTGTGCACATTAAAAACAACACTGAATGGCAAATAACATTTATAAAATCAAAGTTGTCGTCTGTAAATAGACAAAAACTGTTAGTCGATGTTATGTCTCGCTGTTGCGAACAACATCCAGAGAGCAAGACAGGGGGAAGCTGTTGTGTTGCTGATGGTCGCTGTTAATTAACAGATCTTCATTACCCAGAGCTTAGACATAAAACTATGACAAAAATGGTAAAGGGTATAAAGTTGTGCAAATTAATATGACATGCAGAAAGAAGCATGGCAGACCCTACAAGGTATATATATTCTTAATCAGCATCGAAAGACAAGTCGACCTAGCCATGCCCTTCTGTCTGTTCGTTTTTTGTTCATTAACATAACGTTACCAAATTTTGGATTTAATAACTTCAGGTAATATCGAATCTTATACATGAATATAATAAATCTCGGTTTACTACAACATATAGCTGTCATAGGAACAATTGGCCGAAAAATGAATTTTACTGAGAAAAACTGTTTTGTTTCTTGAGATGTCATTACAAAATTTATACAAAATATTAAAGCAAAAAAAACTTTGAATTGTGAATTGGGTACAGGATATTCTGTAGTCGAGTGTGTCCGGCTATAGCCCCGCCTTTCTAGTTTTTATGTTAACATTTTGACCGGCTCGGCTTTTAATTCTGTTACCGGCAGTGTCCGTGAGACCCCTACCATACTGAAAGTCGGAATATACCCGAAATATAAAACAAATTGCATTATTACTACATTTACTGAATTGATACATAGTTTGTTAAAAGTTGGGTACAATTTTCGTTTTATGCGGAAGCACTGGGAACAGCTGTTTGCTTGTGGTTCTCAGGTAAAAATTAATGCATTTTTTAATAAAAGGCGTTTAGTACGTTTTCTAAGCACCATGTGCATACTGCAGTTGGCAGCGCTGCGCGTGTTTGCAGCCTTTGTTGTTGTTATAATCAGTTTCGTTTTTTTTTTCATGGCTTTATGGTGTGATGTTTCCTCACTCTGCTTTTTGGCTTGGCAATTGTTGATCGAGAATTCTGACGTGTGTTGGAAATGAAAATTTTGTTTAATAACTAGTAAAAATTGCTTAAAGTATATTTGATAAATGTAAATATAAAGTAAATTTGAGTTCCACCGGTGAAGTTAATTGAATTTAAAAAAAAAACTAATGGGTTTTTTTTTGATAAACGCCAACATGAGTTTTTTCGCTATTGATTAATTTTTTTTAACTATAACTACAACAACAGTAACAAAAACAACAACCTCGGAAGCAGTAACGTAACACCAACAACAGTACGGCGCGCCAAATTGCACAAGCAGAGTTGAAACAAAGAAAATTCTTAATAATTTGAAAAAGCTAAATTTCTGTGTAGTAGAAATATGTGCTGCAAAAATTCTAAATAGCAAAACAAAAAGGGCAATTTTTAATGCGGAAATAGTGTAAACAAAATAAACGGTACAACAACAACAACAGCATTATTGCATGCGATGTCGCGTAACAATAGTACAAAACAAATATAAGAAAAAAACAGCAAATTGATGAAATTAAGAAAAAATAGGTTAGTTGCACAAAACAGCTAGACAACACAGCGACAAATTAAACGACGTGTCCGTAATAGCAATAACAGCTTAAAACAGAGTAAAATAACATGGCCTGTCAGAACGTGCCACTCTTAGAATACAGAGACAACGTGAATAGTTGGTGTAAGTAGATAAATATTAATTAGCACAGGCACTATGAAATGCGTGTGGGTGCACAAATTGAAAATGAATATTATCTTTAAAAAAAAATTTATTTGCTAGCTAATTTAAATGATAAGCGAGACCTGTGTCTGGAACCACTTGCACAGCAATGCAACAAAAACAGCAGTAACAGTAGCAACAACATTGTGCTGAATGGCAAAGAACAGCACAACAACAACAATACAAAGCTCACAGCAACAGAAACAACTTCAACTTCTTCAGCCCCAGCAAGCACATCAAATAACGTACAAAAAGATGTAGGCAACGGCGTGGGAGGCGGCAGTGGCGGTGCTATCATGTCTGCGGATGAACGTAAAGCCACAAAGAGATCTCTAGTCATTCTGCTTGGAATCTTTGGTACTAGTTTGGCGGTTATGTTTTACGTTTATGCGATATTCCCAGAATTGGCTGAGTAAGTAGCGACGATTTACTAATCGTTCATCTGATTTCATTTCAAATTTTAAACAAAGCAAAGCAAAGCAGACAAAAAAAAAGTCTTCCGCATAAATACGTGTGTTGTTTTGTGCTTTGCGGCTTCGGGCGAGGGTGTGATGTGATGCGATGCGATTGTGTTGTGTAGCAACAGACAAATTGTCATTTGCGCTTAATAAAAGAAGCAAAAAGAACGAACGGAGCGAACGAAAATACTCAGAGATAAGTGTGAGAGTGCTCAGTTTAAAATTAATTCATATTAAAACGTATCATTCTTTTCGCAGTCAACCTAATGCCCACATATATGTGTGTGTTTGTATGTACATGAAAAAGGCATATGGTGTACTTAGGTTGGGGTTTCAGTTGTTTATACAAGTGTTGCTACATATTCCTATTAGGTATTATGCTACTTTTCAGTCTTTTTCGTACTTTTCTTCATTAATGCAAATAATGAATGCATTACGAAATCAAATTGCATTCAATGTCTACATAGTTCCACAAGCTGTCTACCGGCGAGTTTATTCTTAACAGTCGGAGAAAATATGATGAAATATTCGTTAAAACAACCTGCAGGAAACGAAATTGCATCTTAACATGTACACGTGTGTAACGCACACATTAACAAGTAAAAAGATTTTATACGAGCCGTTACACATGCACACATACATTTTCGCAATTGCGTCGCCAAGCCATGAATCATGTTTATAAGTTGCAGGCAATTTTGCATGCCAGTCACGCCATTCTGGTGTTGCCAGATCGTACTGACTTTAAAGCTTTCGATTTTGTTTAACGTGAAAAAATGCGGCAAAGGATCGTTAACTAGTAATAGTTTCAAAATCGTTCAGCAATAACAAAAAAAAAAAGCATCCCATTATTCATGATAATGATTGCTGTGTTTCTTATATTTACAGATCGGAAAAACAACACATGAAAATACCACGTGATATACAAGATGCTAAAATGTTAGCCAAAATATTGGATCGTTATAAGGACATGTACTACTTTGAGGTTATGTTTGGCGTGGTAGCCGCTTATGTATTGTATCCTTTTGCAACACAAAAAAAAAAAAAAAACGAAAATCAATTTGTTTTTTAAACCATGACAAAGAACTTTACGAAAACGACAACGACCCCAGCAGCAACATACCAAAAAACGTAAACGGCCTAGAAACAGCACGACGTCTAAAATAAAACTTAGCCCCACGCACACGCAGCAATTATAAAATATGTGTGCGCGAATATACAAACAGACAAAATTGGATTAGATAAACGTGAATTGACAAACAACAATCGGACACGATCGTATATGCGAAAACGAATGAACATGCGAGCACACGAACGATTATGTGCACAAATTGAAGAATTCATGCAATAACCTTGACCTTATTCAAACCAAAACAAAAGCAACAAAAATAAAACGGAACATTAAAAAAGATATTGCGAAAAAAATATTTTTACTTCCTTAAAAAAAAATAAACAAACGTAGAAAACCAAAAACTATAAACGCACGTACATGTGCAGATTTACACACATACATAAGTTTGTGTGGATATGCATGCAAATTTCCAACAAATTAAACTAATAATTGCTGACATGACTTTTGCTGAAACGGCTGCGTTAACACATGGACTATCATTTCATAGAAAGCGCAAGAGAATAGCACAACAACCTTCATCAAAAAAAATAAAAAAAAAAAAACATGCTGAGAAAAAAACGTGCCGACGAAGTAGTAATGAGTGAATGAATAAGTTGCACTTTGCACCAGACAATATCGTATTGTCATGACTGGTCGCACTTATATCAACGTTTAAATGCGCTTGCTCTGTCACTTTGATCGCATAAGTGCGAGTATGTCAAACTCTTGCCCGCTCGCATGCTTGGGTTATTTTTTTTTTTTTTTTTTTTTTGCGTGTGACGCAGTTTTTATTATAGCAACAACACATAAATTAGTGCGCGTACAATATGTATGTTTATGCATATTTCGAAACACGTTCTACGCGTTGTTTTTATTTTATCATTTTTAATCATAAAAATTCTAAATAATTATGCGATATTGGGACGCAAAATTTCTAAACAAATAACATGAGCGTTTAATTTTTGTTTTATCGTGCTTATTTGTTTTGACTGTATTTACGCAGCAGATAAGCAAATAAAGTAAAAAAATTTATGAATTTCTTTTTGCTTTGCTTTTCGTCGGCTCGTGACGCCGCACTGTGATACGCAACAACAAAGTGCAGCAAAATTATTTGGCTATAAATAATGCCTGATGCGGGGTATGTCTGTGCTGTTTGCTCGCACACGCTTTTGTAGGAAATAAAAATAATTGTTAGAAACTTGGCGCATGGCCCAGTTGATATCGCAGACATGTGCTAGCCTAGCCGGTTGTAAGCGCAATAAACTGCTCAAACATACACAAACGCTACTGTAATGACTTTCGAACTAATGACCAGTGACATTTGCAATATTTGGGGTTTGTTATGAAATAAAAAGAAAGTATTTATATCATTGGATTTTCTTAACATTAACATTATTTTAACGCAAATAGCCTACAAACATTTGCCATTCCCGGATCGTTATTCCTATCGATACTGCTCGGATTTCTTTATAGATTCCCGATTGCATTGTTCCTCATATGCTTTTGTTCGGCAGTAGGTGCAACACTCTGCTACAGTCTCTCAAATCTAGTTGGCCGTCGTCTGATACGGCACTTTTGGCTGAAGAAGACGAGCGAATGGTCAAAGCATGTCGAACAGCATCGCGACAGTCTCTTCAACTATATGCTGTTTCTGCGTATGACACCAATTCTGCCCAATTGGTTTATAAATCTGGCATCGCCGGTGATTGGCGTCCCATTGCACACATTCGCACTTGGTACATTCTGCGGCGTTGCGCCGCCATCCGTTATTGCCATACAGGCTGGTAAAACACTGCAGAAGATGAGCAGCTCCAGCGAGGCATTCTCATGGACATCAATGGGCGCGTTGACACTCTGTGCATGTCTCTCACTCTTGCCGGGTTTGCTTAAGACCAAGCTGAAAAAGAAGTTGCCGTAAACATCCGATTTAACGATTATGGAAATGATTAAAAGAAGAAGCACTACGATTCGTGTTTATTTGTTGTCGTGGTCTATACACCGTATGCGCGTGCTTATTTGGATACAGTAAATATCTGCAATCTGGCAAAATTTTTGTTTCTCTTTCAGCAGCATTAACAAAAAAGAAAGAATGAAGAAAAAAAAACCAAAAGAAAAAAGAAGTCATGTTTATGCCACTTCTGTTTAAATTTGTTTCAAAATTGATTAAGCTATTTCCAAAAACTAGAATTCTCTTCTGTTTTTAAAATGTCCGCACTTTTTTTTTCTCTTATATATTTTTGTAAATTTTGTTCATATAACATATTTTAATTTTAAAACAAATACTAGCTTTCGCATTAATCGCATATTTTTACACAACACATATAATATTTACAAAGTATGTACTAGTTTTTAGATCGCATATTTTTATGTTTTAGTTTTAAGTTAGTGGAAATTGCTATACAGTATTTTGATATGTATACAAGTTTATTTTATATATACATATTTTAATTGTTTAACTGTTTCACGAAAATTTGCCAATAAAGTTAAATAATTTATAAAATATATTTAGAAATATTATTTTCGAAATTACAAAAAAAAATAAATAAACAAAAAATTAAAAAATAAGTATTAAAAACATAAATGCAAAATCAAATATAAAAGACATCTACTAATGCTGCATAAAGTAAAAAATAAAGAAACAAATAGCTGCTAGCCCTTTAACAAATTTAAAAAAAGTTTTTTTTTTTTTTTTGCAGCTTTGCAAATTTGTGAAAATGAAAATCAAAGATGAAATTATATGTACGTTACAATACAAACGGCAAATTAAAAATATTTAAATGTATTTGCGTATAAGCGAAATGAATTAAAATAATGCATGTTTCAAGTAAAAGAATTTCAAGTGTGAATGTTGCAACGCAAGAAATTTGTAAGTTTAGCACCAATTATGAAATAAATACAAATAAAAGACAAAACAAAAAAGAAACCCTTAAAATACACCAAAAAAAAAAAAAATATTAATATACAAAATTAAATGAACTATGTGGATTAAAAATTGCTGTACTGCAACAGAAACTATTCTTGCACGGCACAATACACGTAAAAAATTTAGTTTTTGCATACAAAAAAATTAGCAATCAAAGGCATAAGCCATATATTCTTTTATACACAATCGTGAAACTGCTCTGCAAAATGTGCACTAAATTATTCGTGTAACAAATTTATGTTGCATGCACGTTAATGAAAATTATATTGATACCAAAAAAATAAAACAAAAGATAAATGAAATAAATTGTTTATGTAAATTCGGAAAAGTCTATGTGACAGCACAACAAAAATGTCTTTTTTTTTTAATTTCTTCATGTGAAATCAGATTGGTTCAGTAGTTTCTGCTTAGATTATTATTACATAGGATCAGGCAGCTCCCGGACTTTTTGGCATACAGTGTTTCATAGAAAACAATGTTTATGGAAAGCAAATGTTAAGTTTTTTATCTGTAGATTAGATATGCACCTTTAAATGTGTACGCCTGAAAGTTTTAATAATGTAATTTCCCGGATAGAATATTTTTGTGTACTAAGTTTCGATAACTTTCTCTGAGCCTCCAAGAGCCAGCTTAGCTCAATTCTAAAAAGGTAAGGTATTTATGTATATCAACACTCGTTTGCGTAGTGCCAGCAGCGTAAAAATAAAGGCCAATCTGAGGCCTGTCGCCCTGCTACCCGAATTGCATTAGTTGCAATATTTTTTTAGAAAGAAAAATACGGTAGGTCTTGTTAATGCAGCAATACAAACTTTATTTTTATTACTAATCATAAATATTCTGAATATATTACGTACAACGGAATCCTGCTTAAGCGTCTGTCAAGCGTTGACAAAACTCAGCGCAAGACCGCAGTCGCACAGAACCGACCAACCACAAAAAAGCGTTGTGTTGGTACACATTGTGCCTTTTTTATTTTACATAAATAATACAAATAAATTCTACATATTGAATGAAATATAAGGAATGTGCCAAGCGCAGAAGCTCAAGTGGACACCGGTCGGAATACTTTCGTTTCGTTTCGTTTTGCAGCAAAGTAAATAATATAAATATACGTATATTTATGTATGGATAGAAAACAAAAATATTCTGATTTGTAAACAAATATAATGGCTTATGCGATATTGAAAATTGACGCAGCGCTAGGATAAGCGAGCGAGCCCAGCGTGTAGGAGCGTTTTCCCCCATATTGAGTTTTTTGTGTTAATTTTCGTGCTAATTGTGATTGTTCCTGGTGGTTAACTTTAAATCTTAATCGTTTAAGTGTGAGATTATGATGATTTTGATGTGTTTTTCGTATTGCGAATTGTTGCACGTTGCGTTGTATATCGCTGTCTGATGAACTGTGTAGTGCCGTGAGAGCGAATTAGTCCAATGACAATAACAACAGCGTCCTCAACGGCGGCAACAACCACAACTATTCGGATGGTGTGAGATCACGTTCGGGCTCGTTTTCGTTTAATATTTGCGATAATAAATCGTGCAATGGTTCGAATATCTTTTTAGCGCCCGTATTAGTGAGATTTTTATAATCGAACATATCGTGGTGACTAATCGTGCCATCCGCTTGCACAAGACCCTTATCGATGCAAACCGTTTGCACGCGTTTTAGACCGGTAACCTGCTCCTTGACCAATTGATTAACTTGTATGTTTTTCTCACGAAGCTGATTTGGTTGTTGACCGCGTGGTAAAATTGACTGTAAAGGCATAGTACATAGATATTAGTTTTTAAGGAATTACATTTGGCGTAAGATGCCTGCATTCTTGCCTGCATCCTAGGGTGTTTAATGTGACTTACCGGCAGAATGATATAAGCCTCTGGCAGCTTCTCACGTATTTTATGCACATTCGCAACAATACCAGCGGCTACTTCTTCGGCATTATTGGTCACATTATTGGTGCCGACATGCAGTACAACGATTTTGGGCCGCACATTATCCAGTTCGCCGTTTTCGATTCGCCAGAGCACGTGCTCCGTGCGGTCATCACGTATGCTGAAATTAAGGCAGTGCATTGGTGCAAAATACTGATTCCATGTTTCGGTGTCCTGCAAAGTTTCGAAAATACAATCGCCAACAAAAATGACATCTGGATCCTTTTCCCGGCACTCGGATATGAAACGCCGGTGTATGCTTAGCCAACGTTTGTCGCCGTCAACATCCGCGAATGCTGTTGGTACTGCGCAGGGATTCATGGCGCAACAGCATCAAAATGTGTTCAGCCACCGGAAGCAGTTATATTTGTACGCAAAGTTTGCTTTCACAATAAATACGTCTAGCCAAATGTCTACGTCAAAACGAATATTCGTTTAGAAAATTAGCCGACTTTGATATCGAGCAACAACACAAAATATAACAAAATATACTGTGAGTGGCCGTATTGCATGCGAAAAAAAACCGCTCGCACGCGCACTGTGAATGGCAAAAAAGCTTGCGAATAGCCGGCTCGCCGACGTCACGAATTTTTACAACAACCACACCTTGCTACTCCTTCATTTCGGAGCTACAGTGAATTTCGGGAAAATGGCGGCCAAATTAGCGAATACAAAAAGGAGCATTTGTGGTTGTTGTAAAAATGTTGCACGTCGGCCATATTGGACTCATGAAAATCTTAGGGAAGGCAGAGCGAAATAGATAGATGGGAGAGAGAGCTGGGACAGAGGGACAAACAAAACAAGTAAGGTGCGCGGGCTGTGTGATCGCAGAAGTGTCATTGACGGGCGGGCGGTGTTATTTAAATACAGAAATAATACATCGCATATATGAATCAAATTAATTAATTTGTTGTGATACATAAATAAAATTAGAGTAGTTCGTCATGGGTTGTGCGGAGAGCAAAGACAATTATTTATTGAAGAACCTCCACCGGAGTTTTTTACAAGAAAAAGATAATTCGTATGTATGTTCATTAAGCATGATCATCCGATCTCTAGGGCAAACTTTTTTTTTAGTTATTTTCTCCTTTATTTTTGCCCGCTCCTAACTGACGAAAGAAACGAACTAGTTGCCGCACTGCATATTTGTGCAACTTGCACTTATGTATGTATCTGTTCCACAGGCAAATTAAGCATACTTTGTATGCGCTTATTATTACGCTAAACGCGCACTTGACATGGCAATTGGCTGTATTTTTGGTTCGCTGTCATTTGATAGGCATTCCTTTTGTTTACTTGACTGATTAGCGCTCCGCAACTTTTTATTGATAATAACAACAAGTACAAAAGCAACAGCAGTCAAGCCAACTCTCCAGCCAAGTGCCTTGAGTATTCGCTGGTTCACTCGCTTAGTGTTGTTTTTTGTGTGATTATATGATTAGTATGTACGATAATCGAACTACGCCAGTACGAAACATCGTTTTTAGCGCAGTTTTCTTACTTCAGCGCAATTTCATTTACAATTTGGTACACTGCAGTTGCCAACGTTCGGATCTCATCAAAATTTGTTCACACATAGGCCAGCTAACACGCAGCACGACGTGCAAAGCTACAATAGTCCAATAACGCAATCATGGCATGTTTTGTGCTTTTACGGCTGCTGAGGCTCTTATTGTACGTTGGCAGCCTAGGAATTGTCTATGCCGTTATACGTCCCGCTGAGCGGCTGTATCCCATGGAGGGCGAGGGTTTCATAGCCCATCTGGAGGTAGCAAAAGATTTTGGTCCAGTGCACAAGTGCTGGTTCCGATTTGCCGGTGAGTCTCACATTGGTTTTCAACACAAGAATAGAAAAAGTTAATTATTGTAACAACGCACTCGGGCTTGAAGTCTTCAAATGTTTTTTTTGTTTTATTAACAAATTTTTATTGAAATCGCTGAGCAACTCTGCTGCGTTATGATATCTTGTGAATGAAAACCAAATTAACGGTACATTTTACCATTCAACATGCAACATTCGATTCATAACATATGCATACGGGTTTAGGTTTTAATAAACTGTCGCTTGGTGGCGCTGCAGTTAACAAAAAGCTAAAAATGCATCAACACAAAAACTGTATGAAGTATAAACTAATGCATATTACATATGTATGTGTATAGATACGGAGAGACAGCCACTTGAGTTAAACGCTACCGAACCATTGGTCACGCCGCGCGGTGAACTGGTGCTGCCCTTCTCATCCAGCGTTTGCGGCGTGCGCATTAGCAAGACCAGCGAGCGAAGCGATGGCGTTTGGACACTTGAAACAGAAAATGCTCTGGGCGATTTTGAACAGGATCATGTGTTTATTTCGACATTGGCCTCACGGCCGACGGAGCTGGAGACGCGTATTGTGCGTGAATTGGGTTACGGCACAGTTCAATGCACGACGTATGACACCTTAACGAAAGGCTGCGAAATCATTGAAACAGACACGAAGAAGACTTGGCCAAAGTGTGAGCTAACGACGATTATGCGCGCGAATCGCACTTTTCTCTGTCGCACAAACAATTTGGGTCGCATGTCGCAGACGGAGGAGCACATCACGGTAGAGATAACAAGTAGTGTCGCCTATACCAATGCAACGCAAAATGAAACGGACACACACCTGGTGCTCAGCTGTCAATTGACGGAGAAACCTTACAACTGCTATGCCGAATTGCCAGGACGTCAAAGGGCATTGTACATAGAAAATGGTCTGTACAATGAACACTTCTCGGCATATGATACACTGTGGGTATTATTTACTAAAAAAGACGAATACCAACACTCATTCGGTTATTTTCTAGGCTGGATAAATCGCACTGTGCACTGGAACTGCAGAAACCATTGTCACCTGCAGATGAGGGTCTTTGGCGGATTTATAGCCAACGCACGGACAGTATAGCGGGTTGTTTATATTATGTCGGAGCTTTGCGAGAGCAAATCATTGCCGCTGAACTGGAACGCTTGAGCGCAGCAACGCATGTCATAGAAGCTTTTACGGACACAACGAAACTGGACGAGTTAAGTTGCATGGTGCCATTTGTCGTGGACGATTGTTATCTACGTGATCCGAATAATACGGTTTACTTTCCAAGTAAGCAAGATTTTCGTCGTACAGCGCCGTTTGGCAAATGCCTGTTCAAGCAGCTGCCAAGCATGGCGGGTACTTGGATTTGTGGCGCACGCGGCGCTGGCTATGATAAGGAAGTTTTGCAGGACATTGAGGTGTTGCTGTTGCCAAAAGCAGGAGAATCTTTGACGCCGCATCTAAAGGCGCGTCGTGGGGAACACGTTAAGCTTATGTGTCGTAGCGCTTTCGAGGCACCGATAACGCATTGCGTCTATGTCGACCCACAAGATCAAGTGCATCTGGTGGCTAGCGCAAATAGTTTGAAGACGTCGGGGTGCGTGTTTCTTACTCTACCTACTGTTATTTGGTATATAAATGTATTGCTTGTACTTACTTTTACTGCTTTTCCTTTTGCAGGCATGTGCATTATGATGGTCGAGGTCTACAGTATGGCGACTGCGGCATCAGAATTGAAGAAGTGACTGCCGACGATTTTGGTCTTTGGCGTTGTCAATTCGGCGGCGCTTCGCTTACAAGCGATTCCAGTTTTGTTATGCGACTTAAAGATTCCGGTAGGCGGCACTTCACGCGAAAACTTTAGACCATGTTAACTACTGATAATTTTACCATCTGCTTTGCTATAGCAATAGCTCATGCCACTTCAGTTGGTCTGGCCATTGGTTTGACGGTTATGATTGTTCTGTTTGTCGGCCTTGTTGTTGGCACTATTTTCTATAGGCGCAGTAATCTTACGGCACAGCACAGCTTCACAACAGCAGAACCAATTGAGGAGCTGCACGTGCCAGAGCATGTAGCGGCCAGTATCAGAAATAAAAACAATACGACAGCAATAATCAATGGGACCAACTTTTAGTATTACACATTAAGCACATATGCATTTAGTTATGTACAGTAATTATATAGTATGAAATATTTTGCCTATTTGAGTGTACCACATTTTTTTTTTTTTTTTTTTTTAATAAATTTAAAAATGTTTTAAATTAAATTAATAACTGACGTTGACTCATGGGACGCTGCTAAAATCTGCAGCTGCCGTTAAGTTCTGCTGATGGTCCAACCTAAAAATGTTTTTTTTTTAGATGGAGAAATTCAGTTTGCAAGCTTCATTTTAAGTAATGTTCACTGCAACTCTGCTTCCGAACAACAACTAATCACAACGGAAGTTTGTATTTAAACAACAACAGTAATAACAAACATTAATCATTATTTGTTTAACATATTTTTGCACGTTGCGCTCATTTTGCGCCGCTTTCGTTGAGTATTTGAGTCTTTATTTTTCGTGTACGTTTTGTTGTTGATTTCTTTTGATGTCCAAATGTTGACCACCATGGCCGATAAACGAAGAGAAGAAAATAGAAAATGAAGCTACGTTCGATCCATACGCTAATTAAAGTTACTTGGGTGCTTGGTGCGTCTTCTTGGCTTTAAATTTCGACGCGTCTTCTTCGCAAGCAAACAAAATACGAAAATTTCTTTTATATTGGTTCTAGGTGAGAAATTCTTATTCTGGAAGAAATTAAGTAGCGAGTGGCAAAGTAAACCATTTCACTCAGTTACAAGCGCGCATTGCACGAAAACGCACCCAGCGCGGATTATAAAAAGAGAAACCCTTAACTATCGTCTAATAAGCAACAACGGCATTATTATACATGATGTCGTTTGATATTGGATTTGTTTTGACTTTGCTAGTGTTTGCGTTTGTTGCTTCCGCGAAGAGTAGCCAAAGCGTCGGCTACCTCAACGGCAAATTGTTCAATGTAAGCCCACAAAAGCCACACATAGAAAATCAAACACAACAACAAAGGCAACAACAACTTCAGAGTAGATTCACAAGATCATTAATATTTCCACCAACGGCACCTACCCGTCTGCAAGTAAGAAACCCAATTGGTAACCTAACAAAAAGAACTAAATTCCCATTCATAGCACAAATGAACTTTTTCAATTTCTACTTCTTGTTCCAGACAGTAGATTTTGATCATTTCTTTTTCCAATTTTGGCTCTCTGTCACAATTTAGTTTTTCATAAGTATGTTTATGTACTTATGCTAATATTTTGAATAATGTGCTGCTAAATAATATTCAATGGGTGGCAGTATTGCTCACTATTGATGGGCAGAAAGAGAGACATATAAAATCATATAAACAAAATTATACAATTATCGTAATTTGAATGAGTTTTCTCTTATTAGTTTATTGTTTTAACTGCAGTTCATTGGCGGCATTGGCATACCAGTTGAGGATTTGCACTTTGAATCTGTGACATCGGGCTATGTGCTTAAAGCCGAATATTTTCTACCCGAAAAAGCCGAGGATATCACGCATGTCTATCTAAAACCGCAAATAATTAATGGACGCAACATGCATGGCGTTGTCAACGATGACAGTAGCAACGGCAGCAGCAGCAGCAGCAGCAGAAGTGACTACTACGACGATATGGCTGACGATGATGATGCAGATGACATTGTTATTGATGACGACGAAGCTGATTACAATAACTATAAGAACAGCAGCTACCGTAGAGTGTTGACGGGTAATAAACCGCGTGATGACGGGCAAGCTGAAGCTGTTAATTTCAAAAGTCAACACAAAAATGCGTCCATATATCGTTGGATTATCTATCGCGGCATCGAAATGGTGCTGGAGCGGTAAGTAACCGGCCGACCATATACAAGACATGTTTGATTCATATACACTCTGTATCATTTCATTTAATGTGCAGCGCTGGCCTACCTGGACGAAGTTGCATGCTGCGTAGCATTTGTGAACATGCCAACGTGCCATTGACCCATGAGAGCGGTTTACTTGCTGAAATATTACACATAATAATGCGGTAAGCTCTGCCATTACTCTGCCTATGCCAGCCATTCTAATGCTCTTCGTTTTCTCATCATACGCAAATCCACAGCCCCTCAAGCTCGAACGATGCCATTGGCAAAGACAACGATCGGGATTACCGTCTTGCCGAGCAACTGGGACGAAATGGCAATGATTGTGTGGCCGCTTATGCTTTATGCAGCAAATCACCATTCGATCTGATTTCGACAATCTTTCAACTGAACTGAGCTTTGTGTACGTGCGATTGTGATTATAATAAAGGCGAAGACAAAATAATTGCATATGTATGCATGTGTGTATGGGAAATCGTTAGCAATTTTAACAACAACAACAAAGCAAACATTGGGTGCATTTCGTTACTCGTTCTGTTTGCTGTTGTTGCACAGGGTGTTTCCTGATGGGTAACACACAATAACCATTTGCGAGCGAGTAACGAGCAGACGTTAGCCTCATTGCTATTGTTGTTGTTGCTGTTTCAGTTTAGCTGCTGTAACAGCTACAAGAACTGTCATCGCTGTGTCAGGTGTTGGAGTTGCCGGCAGCAACATCGTTGAAGTTCCAACTGCAAATTCGACGTGGTCTGTTCTGGCATCAAGTGCAGCGGGAGGCGGGCGGCGTGTTGTGAGTTGGAGTATGGCGCTTGCAAAAAGTGCAAAGTTTAGAGGTGCTCAGTTTTTTAAATGCCATTAGCAATTATAATTACGTACATCTGTGCATACCAATACATGCACCTATGTATGTACATACATACGAATGTACGTGTATACAGTATAGTACAGTAATATCTGCATACATTCTTCAAGCAATATCGTATGCGGAAAAGCATAGCTGATTTAATCTAGAAAATTATAGTGTATGGTATGCATCCATTAGTACTGAATTTAGCTAAAAGAAAAGCACCAGCAAAAATGCTATCGCCTTTGCGTTGGCTCATGGGAGTTTTTACTGTATTATGTGCATACATCCGCCGGCTAATGCTGAGGTGTGCAAGCACCTGTTGTTGTTTTGGCTGTTTTTGTACTTGTTGTTTTCAAACTTCCTTTTATTTTTTTGCTTGAAGTACGTTTAACGTGGCGTTAAGCTACTTTTCTGCGGCCTGCTTGTTTGTAATGTAAATGATAATGACCCTCTATATAAGAGTTTATATGTATATATGCATGTATGCGTGTACGTGCATATGTGTGTACATAAATGTTCCTGCAACTACTGTCAACAGCACTTCATGCACTCCATGCTAAGCAGCGCAAAAGCGTTTAACTTTTGCCATATATATGTACATTCATATGTATACGTACATACATATACATACACGTCCATATGTACTTACATATATACGCTGATGTGATAGTAGCGTGCACGCGGGCATCTTAGGTGCGCCATGTTAAAACTTCAGCTGACACTCAGTAAAAATGACACTCTTCTAACTGTTTGTGTTGCCAAATGTTGTTGTGTCTATTTTGCTGCTATTGTTGTTGTTGTTGCCGTTGCCGTTGCAGTTCTTGTTATTTGCCTGTCCAAAGATGTGTGAGCAGCACGGGCAGTGCACGTGGGCTGTTGCGCTATTTCGTTCGTGCTTTGTTTTTATGTGTATGTTCTCTGTTATTAGTTTTAATATCGCATGTCGTATGAAACTTGATACTTGAAGCTTTGATGTGCTAATATTTTTTGCTTATTTTATGTTTTAAAAAGTTGTTGTTGCTGTTGTTGCATTACAGGCTGATTAGCATTTAAATTAAAATGTTCCGAAATGGCTTTACTATATTTTTGCGTTCTTGTTTGTTAGAAAATAATAAAAAATAAAATATACTAATAGACTAACGTTACACTAGTAAAATTCTTTATGCATGTTCTCCTAGGCATAACCCTCTTTCCAAAAAGATCTTTTATGCTATGTGCTAACTGTGACGAGAATGCACTGAGGACCCTGAAATGCGAACATCAGGAATTTTATTAATTAGTGTGGTTAATTGGTAAATAATAAAGATAGAAGAAATAACAAATGCACATGCAATTAAATGCAATTAAATATGTATATATGTGCATATGTACATGCATATGTGTTTATGTACATATTTATGTACCATGTATGGTGTGTAAGAGTATGTGCATACATATTTATCTTTATGCAAGTGCTAACAAATTGGTATATAAAAATACCAAGAAATTCTTTAAATTCCAAGTATGCAGACCGGTCACCCTATCGAAATGTACCCCACGCACACAACAAACGTCTTTGCGTCAGTTTTTTTAAACTTCTTCGCCTGCTTGTTTGTTTTTGTTGTTGTTGGTGCTTCGAAGTAAGTCGTTGCTTTATTAATTATTTCGAAAAGTGAATAGTGTAAAAAGAACGAATTTATAACTGGTCTAGAAATAAATGTAAAATTTCCACGGCATCAACAGTTTTGTTAATCTTCGTTACTTAATGGCAGGTCTGTTAACCCTTTGCGGCTTTTATCATGACAATTAAGCAGAAAAATTGCACTTTGCTCTGTTGCCTCTTCTTCTTTTACAATTAGTTGTTAACGTATTTTTTTTTGTTTATTTAAAGTTTACATGTAGGTGTGAAAATTATTTTATTATTATTTATTTGTGCGTATTTTTTTATGCAATCGCCATTCACATTGTATTTATTTGCTTTCGAACTCTTTTTATGGTATGAATTTAATTGTTTTATTTATTTTAAAATGTATTTTAATTTATACGCATTAAGTGTGTACTTTTCGTGTTACGTTGTTTTTTTCGCCCATTATTACATATTGTACAATAAAAACAACAGCAATGAAATAACAGTTGCAACAAACTTTTACGTTGCACATTAAAACGTAAAAATGTGCATGAAGTGTAAAAACCAGGAATTAAAGCAGTTCAAATTTTGTGTTTCGCTTCTGTAAAGCTGAAAGCTCCGAGCTTAGGTCCACTTTTAGTCGCTGCATGGCAGTTATAATGTTCCACTCTAAAATGTATAAATTTTTTGCTTCAATCCAAATCCCCGTTCAAAACACACAGAAGTACATAGCTAAAAAATTAATTAGCAAAGAATCTGCAATGCAATGCATAATAAATAATATTAAAAATGCAAATCATACAGCACTGATAAGGCATATGCGCTTAAAAATTTTGGTAAATTTTATTCTTTTCCTACAAATACATACGTTTCTATCACAGTTGTGTGGACGGAGCGATTTCTATAAAATCTTCACACTTACATAAATACATTCATATGTAAAATGTACGTACTGACTTTGTCTCAAAATGTATACAACCGGTCACGTTGCTGTGTAGCGCAGCTGAAACTAGCAGCAGAATAATTTTCCAATTACATTTTTCGGTTTCGTTTAATGGTTCGCTTGGCTGTTGTTCTGCTTCTTGTTTTTTGCTGTTGTTTAACAAAAATCATTTAATTTAAAACGTCACCTGACATCAGCCACACCAATGTCCGTATAAATACATATCTACAACGTCCAACAAGCAGAAGCCATGTTCATGTGAATGTATCTGTGCCTGTATGGGCTTAATGGTTGCAAAATTGATTTGGTTGTGGTTGTTGTTGGTTTTGTTGATGTCCCTGCTGCATTTGTGTGGCATTATGCAACATTTATCCTTTTATTGTATTTCAATTATGTTACAACTGCAATAGCAACAATAAAAACCACAACAACAGCTAAATGCATTGTCGGACACTAGGCAGAATCTAAAAAACTTGCACTAAGTCTGACCGTTGTTTTTGTTGTTATTGTTGTTGTGCTTGTCCTGTATTCAAACTGATTTTTTAAACAATTATCCTGATTAATATTATACACTACTAACCATGCTGTTGACATGCTTTTGCTTTGTTTTAAAATTGAATGTTGTTATTACTTTGCCGTGTACGAGCATGTGTACACACACGTATGTACACGCATGCACACACACAAGGTTCAAGGTAATTTTTCACACATCAGCATGAATAATTGGAAATTGCAGAGCACAAAAGTCAACAAGTTTGTTTGCATAAATGCTACATATACATAAAAACATATTTATATTTGTAAATATACACATGCATATACATACGTAAATATATATATCCCTTAGGTGCGCTTGTCTAAGGCAAAAGCGAACCGTTAACATTATTACGCATACGCAACGTTGCTCATATTTTCTATTGCTTGATCCAGAGCTAAGGCACGTGGGTAGCTCAGTGGGAGTTTAGCAAAAATATTTGGTTTTATAAACATATGAATGTGTCCTGTGGATTATAGGTTTTTACATTTTAGAATTATCTATAAATGTTTTTTTGCGTACAGTCAAACTCCGATCACTTGCTGGTAAGAGTTTGACTGAAACTTTTTTTTAATTTTGCTTAAAATAAATAATGATTGCTACTTTTTTACAGTTGTTACTCTGTTTTATGTCTAGAAAATCTGTCGCCTTTTTTCTCATTTAAATTTTATTTGAAAAATCTGACGAACTTATGAAACGACATCCGCATGCTTACAAAAACCCAACAACCTTAGCAAGAAAACGTCTTTTATTTTATGCAATTAATATTTAAATCTAACGTGTATGGAGTTTTGTGCATCTGCATGCTAGCATATGTAAGCAACGGTAATCATAACTACAAAAGCCAATTACAACAACAACAATAGCACAAATAATAACCATGCAAAGCAAATTACGGCAAATTCGACATACACGATGCAATGCGTACAACTAACCCTAACGCTAAAATAAAAGCAAAACTAAAGCTTACAACAACAAAAAGAATAAAAAACAACAACCACATTTTTGCGTAGTGGCACAACAGTGCTGCTGCATTCGAGAGCACACTCTGCTGCTGCGCGAGTGACTACCAATGAGACAGTATGGCAGCAAGACGGCCTGACATATAGAGAGAGTCTGCGAGAGGCAGGCAACCAAGCACAAACACAGTCGTACTGTAAAGAGCGCATAGTTAGAATACAACTGGTTACACACTAATTTAAAGTTTGAGGCGAGATGTACTAGAGCTGTGTTATGCTATCTAGCACGCACACATGACGTGCACATACTCTCGTTACAACAACGCATACATGCATAGCGTCGTGGCGCAGGCAGACAATGCTGCCCAGATTAACTAAAGCATTGTATTGTTATCATTGCTGTTGTTGTTGTTGTTTTTGTGTTTTTGGTCGCTTCTGTGCTAATTTCCAAATTATGGCAATTTTGTTCATTTTCCGGTTTACTGTTTCAAAAAAAAAATGTTTTTTTTTTACATGCTTAGGCTTGTTTGCATTGGACTTTTAAAAAGGGCAAGTCCTTGTTTTGCTTTTGTTGTTTTTTTTTTGTTATGGGTTTTGTGTAGCCACAGAAAATTTGAAGCCATTTAATGCAGATTTCTGTTGTAAGCAACATGCAAGTTTTTGAGAGACTTCATTTAATGAATCATGCACTGTGCACACATTTGGTAAGTATGGCATTGTGTGAGTGTGTGGGTGAGTGCATCTGTCTACATGAAGCCAATGAAATTGTTTGGGCTTTGGCCAAAGAAAATCTCTTAATAAATACTCATAGTGCAATGAACAAATGCATTCAGTTAAACGCACCATAAAATATTCGCTCAAAAGCCTTCTTGACCATAACTTCTACGCTCTATTGAGTACTAAATTCAGAGCAAATTCGATTGTAAAGAGTACTCAAACCTATTCCATCAATATTGAAATTAGTTATCAAATGAAAGACATATTTGTGAAGCCAACTAAAAGCCAGTTTAGTTAATAAGCATAATTATGGCGCCACTATAAGAAATTAAATGAGAAAAAAATAAACGTATATGTTTTGATTATTGCTGGCTGAGCCATGCCTCTGAATAGGAACCCTATTTAGATCGGGTTTTCAAAAAATTATTTAGCTAGTAATTTAATAATTCTGAAAATTTGTTAAGAACAATTTTTTAAAGAAATATTAGAAACACATACAAAGTAAACTTAACTATCTTGAAATAAAGTAAGAATTTTTTAATAGCATTTTTGATAAATTTAATTCAATTTATATATGTATGTATAAATTGAAGATTCAAAAAATTCCATTAATTCTTGTGGTTCCAATAATCATAACAACATCATCATCATCAGTTCTTGTATCTTCCACTGAAGCATAGGGCCTTACAAATAGCATAGTTTGCCAAATTTTTTTTTTAAATATGATGTAATAGTTTTGTATGCCTAAAAAAACCTATGAGATATGCAACATAACTAATATTGATATATGTATATATGCTATATATATGATTTTTGTTAGTGCTGTTTTTATTATGATAAGCATTTCACTTAAATTTGTTGCCTTAAATTAAGGCCCACACTTGCCTCTGCCCCGCGTGTTCTGCAATTTGTGTACAGTACAGTAGAACTTGTATAACTTTAAATTCCATTATTTATAGATACCGATTCGAGTTATAGAGATTTCGAGTTTTAGTTGGTTTGAGTTGAAGAAGTTTGACTGTTTTCCTTTATATTAAATTCATGTTGCTGTTTTCTTCGTTTATTAGTTTTGCTGTTTCTGATGTTGTTATTGCATTTGTTGTTGTTGTTTTTACATTTTTGGTGTTGAGTTTGAAAGTTCTGTTCAGTTGCTAATAATTAACTCAAGTTACAAAGTCCAAACGATAAAGTCGTACACACTTCTCAACCCTCGGGCGCATGGGGATGTTTGTGTGTGCTCAGGCAGCTGTCCGCTGAGTCCTTTAACTCGTCTGTATGTCTGTCTAAGCATCTGTCTATCCATTTGTCTTACCGCACAACTAATAGGCCTTCCGAGCTCATGTGCATTTCTGCATTGTACGATGTTGTACACACCACAGGGACGTGGCTTACAGTTTCATTGCACAAATATTCGTTTGGACATTTGTGTCGATTTCTTAATAGAACTAATTAATATTTGTAGTCGCATGTGCATCACATACATATATAACAGTTCGAAATGAATTTGTTGAAAATAAATTTAAATTATAAAATATTTTAACTTCAGCAAACTAACGACACGACAATATATACATTATATGATATGAGTGTAAATAAAACATAGACGAAGGCATGGCATTGTCTCAATTAATGGTGGTGCACCTTGAGCTCTTCACTCTTAACCTCTCTTAACCGATTGAGATATTATTTTAAAAGGTGGTTGGTCATCTGCCAGAAAAGGTTTTAGATACATATGTATATAGAGTAATTCATTTATTTATAGTAATAGCGATGCTTTGCTTTCGGGTTAACAATATTCATAGTAAAATACATCAGAGTTCATCATATCGAAACAAAAATATATTTTAAACGCAGCAAAGAACATTTTCTCAAAGAATGTGACAAATAGATGTCGCCAGCTGTAGCCCTTCTAATTTCTTTATAATGTAAAAACCTTTTTATTTTGTGAGAATAAGGGTTTGCTGCTGTCTTGATCTCAGGTATAAGCTATCGCTGTGTTAGCTCTCATGAAAATAATTCAAGTGGTTTTCGCGTAAGTCATGCACTTGCAGTACAATGTCTACCAATTTATTTTAGCATAGATAAGAAAGTTTTTGCTAAAGCGAAAAGAAGTTGCTTAGCAGCAGCGCATTAACTATTACTTTAATATTCAGCATGTTTTTTCGTTTAAAATTATACACAAACAAAAAAAAAAACCAAAAAGGGAAACATAAAATTAACGCACAGCAAAAAAGAATAGTCATTTTACACAAAATAGGCCAACCCTTAATCCTTGAAAAAAGAAAAGCAACGAAGGCAAGAAACTATTGTTAATGCTGCAAAACTTTTTACGACTTTTTGTGCGCTGTCGGCGCCTTTAGCAGCGACTCTTGATTGGACTACAAATCAAACGCTAAGATAAGTAATAGTTAAAGCCGACTTACTTACCGACACTTGTGCTCCGCATTGTCGGCTGTGTATTGTATATATGTATGCATGTGTGTACACTAATTTGGCTTATGTGGGCTATGTGTGTGGGCATGTGTGTGTTGGAGTTGTTGTCGAGTAGCTGTGGCTGTTGGTGGCTAAGCACTGGCAAATCGTTTTGTAATTTGTGTGCGTTAAAAGTTTTTTGTGTGTACGTGTGTGTGTGTGCGGCACGAGAACTTGAACATGCGGCGCAATGTGGCAAGCAAACCGCGCCATGCAATAAAATCAAGTTGCTCAAAGTTTAATCAACTTAAACTTGAAATGTGGCAAGTTGTGTCTGACTGTCTGTCTGTCTGTCTGTCTGTTTGTCGGTCTATTGGTCTGTCTGTCAGTCAGTCAGACAGTGATTTGTATATTAGACAGTAGTATTGTGCTTATTGTTATTATTATGATCATTGTTTTTTCTTCTTCTTGTTGTTGTTGTTGTTTTCTGCTATACCATAAACATACACTATGCACATATGTACATACATATGTGTGTTACAGTGTATGCGCAATGGCGCATGGATAAACACTAAAAAGGACTTCTCGTAATGTTAAGACACACTTAAGTCGGCTGCTCTACCGATGCTGCCATTTAATTGAACTTGACGGCATAATTACGCTCACATTGCATACGGCTCGTCTCGTTGTCTGTCTGTCTGTCTCTCTGTCTGCCTGGTTGTCTGTCAGTCTGTCAACTTGCCAGCGCATGCATGTACATGTGTGTACATTTTTGTAGTGTAGTGTAGTCAAATGCTGCCCTGCTGTCGTATGCTTAATTTAAGACGATGAGCTTAGTTGCTGTTTGTTTAATTATGAAACTTTTGTCATTGCCTTGCACAAAAATCGCAATGTAGTCATTGTGCGATGTGCGATGTACGATATACGATTAATACAAGCCAAGAGTAGCCAAGTCAAAGGCTGTTGTTGTTGTTTTTACGCTAATGTGTTTTATAGGCAATTTTGTGAGTAAACAAGCCAAAAAAAAAAAAAAACAATAGTAAAGAATAACAGTTATATGTATTGTATGTGAGTTTGTACATACATATGTACATATGTATGCATGTGAATGTGTGCATGTGTGTGTAGAATTATATAGCAATATACATGCATTTATATATATATAAATACATACATTTGTACATACATATATAAAATATTTCACAGGCAATTTCCTTCCTTTTTTGCTGCACATACACGTGAGTAAAAGAGGCAACAAAATAAAGGAAAAAAAAAAATAAGCAAAATAGAAAAAAAGAAAAATAGCAAATAATAAAAAAAAAGTCAACAAAAACGACAAACGACAAGAAGAAGGCATAAAGCTAATCGAAAATTCAGCACACGTCTCAAGCACTTATTGATACGTGAGAATATAGCAGCGTGGCAGCTTCACTCACACTCACACTGACACACCCACACACCCACACTCATGCACATACTCACGCCTCATGCTTTGACGCGCATGCAGCGACCCATGCTGTCGCTGAGTGTCTAACTGACTCACTAATGTTGCTGCCTGCCTGCTGCCTGCTGCCTGCCAGCCCCTCAATCTGCTTCGGCTGCCATGCTGTCGGGCTGCCTGGCATCCTGGACGCCCGATTGCTTGTTTTCAACGCCTACAAGTTGTGTCCTGTCGCATGATTTGCTCGACTAGGCTGCTTTGCTGCTTATTTCCTTTTGCTTTTGTTGTTGTTGTTGTTGTATATTTTTTTTTGTTATTACTGGTTCCGGTTCCACTGCTGCAGCGTAGTAAATTTTCTATTTCATTGACGTTGTTATGATGATTTTGATGCCTTTTCTCGGTCTTTAGATTTGTCTTAATGTTTTCTTGGCTCGCTCAAGGTTTGTTACCATTTTTCTTCTTGGTACACTGTTTTTGTTATTTTTCTTTTCTTTTTTTGAAGCAAGTTGTTGTTTTCTTTTTCGTTGTTGTCGGTTTTTTGTTTGTTTGTTTGCCATTCGTGTTGTTGCTATTTTTAAGACGGTATTCATTGTAGTTTAGCCAAATAAATGAAACTTTAATCTGAAATGTGTTTGGCATTTGTAATCAATGTCGTGTAATTTTTTCTGCAACGTAAGCTGGTCAAATATTTTTTTTATGCTTCTGTGTTGTCGTTGTTGTTGTGATGGTTTTTGTTTTTTTTTTTCGTTAATAAAGTACGTGCATTGTTGTTTAAATAGTTATAATTATAGCAATTCGCATAGCAGTTTGATATATAAATAATTAAATTAATTAATGGCTGCTAGTTAATATATTTTGATTTATTTAACGTGTGTACACATGGCGTATGCATAATTATTGTGCGTACACTGAACATACGCACGGCACTATGCACGTATTTTTATTTTTCATTGTTCTAGAAACCAATTGGTAATTACACTCTGCTGCCTAGGCTCTGCTTACCTGGTTAGCGTCAGAGGCATGCAACTGTCTATTGAATAGCATACTTTTAGGAGCAACATGTCATATATATGATATGGGTTTTACACTGAAATGAAATCATTTTGTCATTTATAGAGTATGTTGGCTATGCAGCAGATGACGCAGAAATCATAAGTATAACAGTTTGCATATGACAACGAAAGATCGGATTCGAAGATAAAGTGCTGTTGTTGTGGCAGCTGAGGTGTAGCCAATTTGAAATGAATACAAAAGAGCCGACACTAAATCACACATACCATGTTGCAAAAGGCGCTGACCATTATTGTTATTACATTCGATAGATTATCCTCAAGTCGTTATATTGCATATGAAGAACCAATATTAGAAATTTTGCGTTATGATGATGTGCCAAATATTGTTTTACATTTTAGTCAATTAACTGTGAAAAAATAAAGGCATATCTAAACGAATGTCCTTAGTGTGTGTTTTGGCAGACAACAGTTGTTGCGCTGGCACATTGACACACGAAATGCCAATAGAAATCACCGAGTGACATATGCCTTAAGTGCTGCAGGGCAACTCAATTCTCTGCGAATTGTTGCCCATTGGCATGTTACTGAAATCAATGCGTCAAAATATCAATTGGCAACTTTCAAAAAGGTCACAGGACGTGTACATTGTCGCAGGCCTTTTCGACTTTGGTCGCTTTGTCGTATAAACTTGCAAAGCTCTGCTCGAATGGCAAAACTTTTTAAGCACATTAACTTCTTTTTTTTCCCTCTCTCTCTCTCTCTTACGCTTGAATTCTTAACTGTCATGCGACTCGAAAGGATTGCTAAGAAATGTAAGGCGCATAAAAAGAGCAGTGAAAGAAAAAAACTAAAACAAAAAAAAAAAGAAAAGGATGCAAAGCGACAAAATTGTAAAGATTGCAAATACGCCATGTATGCCCAAAAGGAAATATGAATACGAAAAACAGCAGCTGGCCGTAAAGTAAAGAGTAAAGTTGCTTGCTTCCTTGTGCGTTTGTATGTTTGTAAGCTATTAAATTGCCTCAAACAGTCAACAACAACAACAACAACAACGACATGATGTAGGAAAATCAGATAAGCGCACAACAAAACGGAACGAAATAATACAACAAAAATATGCAATGCCGTAGCTGCAACAATAACAATAACAACAACAACAACAACAGCAACAGCAACAATCATGAAAAGCAGATTTCGTACTCATTATCGTATCGAATGTCACCGATGGGAAATTAAATGTTGTCTACGCTAAACAGGCAACATCAAAGTGGACACCAAAGTGAGACGACGCACATTCGCACTCCGTGTGCCTGCATCTGCATGCCAGTGAATTACAAGGACAATGCAACGTAATTTGTGTGCAGGCAAAGCCTGATTAATAAACTTAACACAAGCCAAGCGGGTAAAGAATCCTGCAAGCGTACCGCCATGCTGGCCGACAGCATCCGGGCCTCCTTACTTCCGTAGATCCTGCAAACAACATCAGGACAAAGATGTTGACGATGACGACGACGATGATGATGATGATGATAATGATGATGATGATAATGATGATGATGATGATGTTGATGTGGATGTTGACGATGGCAATGATGTTGATAGTGTTGCTGGCATTGAAGTTGTTTGCTGTTGCTGTTGTTGTTGTTGTTGTTGCTATTGCTGTTGATGGCGCACTTTTATGCTAGCTACGATTACGTCGTCAACTTCAGTTCCGGCAACGTTGCTATTGCAGCTAAGTGCGTCGGCACAAAGTCAATTTATCAACTAACCATTAATGGCTTTAGTATAGGAAAATTCTTCATTAACAGCAAACGTTGGCGAATGTCGGCTGGTCCTGGCAACTGCGACTGCGAGCGACTGGGTGGATGTGTAACAGTTGACACGACAACGAGGCTGGTGCGGGCTTGTGTTGTGCTGTGTTGTGTTGATGATAGCCAGGACCCAATAATTGCTTTGGTATATGCAATGAGTGCGTACTAAAGTAACAAAAACAACAACAACAACAACAGCAACAACAACAAGAATAAAAACAACATCAAAGCGGAATGCAAAGTGATTGATATGTAGTTTGAGATTAGGTTTAGCGGTATAGCATGATGCTTTATAAGAGCAAAGTACGGCAAGTGCTGTGACGAGGTGGTGGACAGCTGAAAGACCAGGGATTGAATATGTTACGAGTTTGCCGTTACCAAAAGGATCAAAGTGCAGTTTTATAAAAATGCAGAATAACATGATTGAATTGTTTAGTCAGCAAAAGCAACACCAGCAACACAAGCAGCACAAGAAACAACAACAACAACATCATTAACAACAGGTATAAAAACAACAACCACAACAACAACAACAACAACAACAACAACAATGATAACAAGTACGACAACAAAGTAAAACAATCATCGACACTAAAAGCCAAACAAGTCAACTAAGGAGTAAGGCAAAGGAGCTGGGAACTGGGAACTGGCAGTTGGACGTTGGGAGTCAGGAGCTGGCAGATGAGCGTTCTTCGTTGGCTGGTTGGTTGTTAGTTAGTTAGTTTGTTTGTTGCTAGTTAGGTAGTTTGTTTGTAATGTTTGAAAACAGGTGCCTTATTAGCATATAAATGAAATTGTTGCTTGGCGTATTCAAAACCCTTGACTGCGAGCTATTGCCATTGCCTCATGAGTGCGCGATTCGTGTGGCCACGTTGCCACTTGGCTCTGCCTCGCTGTACGTGCGTATATCCTTGTATCGTGTACTACGGCTGCCTTGTGCTGTATGCTGCATATTCGTTTACCATTAACCGTCGTTACAATTTTGCTTGGCATTACACACTTAAAGCTGTTGCGCAAAGTCAAGTGTAATTCGTTTTTTAATTGGCCAACTTTAATGCTGAGTGGCACTCGCATGCATTTCAACATGTTCAATGTCTAGTTGTGTAAATTAATTCGTTAGCCTTAACTGCTTCTAATTGTTGTTTAATGATGATTGATTGATGCATTGATAACAAAAGCAGTTTTATTATTTTAAACTGCATGCAATTGTTGTTGAGACTTTTACCTGACTTATTGACACGCCTGCAAATGTTGTTGGCCTGTTTGCCTCTGTAGAGATTTGCGTGATGATGATATACGGATATTTTAAAGCGCTTCGAATGATTGATTAGTTGTTTGTTAAAATTAAAACAAACGAACATTAAATAGTTGACACTATTTTTTTTTAACCATTGCTCAAATGCACAAAATAAGCATACAAAATATATGCATTTCTATAATTATGTCAAAAATCGCGTAAATGTAAATTGCTCAGTAATTCATTGAACTATTTTGCATATTAATTAAAACACCTCTAAGAAAAACTTCTTTGTATTGTTTTTTCATATTCTTCTAGTATATATTGATTCTTGAATTATTTGAATCCTTATTTGTCGGACTTTAACAATTAAAAATTTGTCTTTATAAAACTTAAAAAGAATATATGAATGCACATGCATGTTTATATAAATATTTTCAATGTACAACTAAAAAAAAATATATATATATATATATATGTACATGCATTCGATGTCAATTAAGTTAACATATTAATTCAAAACGAGCTTTAAGCGTTATCACAAAAAAAAAAAAAAAAATTTAAAAAAAGGTTCCGTTCACAAAATACAATAAAATAAATCGAATATTTGTTAAGATCATCACTGTTGAATATAAATCATTTATGCCACTTAATGTTCCATCTTACTAACGAAGACCACAAATTTTTTCGTCGAGCTTATTTCGCAATCATTGTCAACAAGTCCTGCGTGGTTCCTGCCCTAAGTGTGCATCCGTTGCTAGCCGACTGCATTTCTATTTATGTTACCTCTGGCAATTTGTGCTGAAAGTCTGGCGCGCACAGAAAACAGCCAAAATCCTGCATGGTGTTCAACAGCTTGTCAGTGTCATTGGTGGCCGATCCCATAATAGCCAGTTGCCAGTTGGACACCTGCGCATGTGCTACTGCCAAGTGACTTTCATACACAACACTTTCTCGAATACAACAGGAGACGTCGATTTCTTGCTTGTCAGCAGTTGCTGCATCGCTGAATTTCGATATGCATGTGCCGCTACAAAATAAATTCTTGTTGACCAAAACGCCCTCGTTGGGCCTTAAAATATGAAAGCACTTAATGCAATTTGTTGTTGGCATTTATGTACAGCTTATAAACAAAAACAAAAAAAAAAAAACCACTCAACTCAATCGACTTAAGTATGCACTGCAAGTGCTGCGCACATGTGCTGTTAGCTGCCGCTGTCCTTTTCCCTCTACTCTTCTGTCATTCTATGCGCATGCCAGCCATTGCATGGCAGGGCCGTTACACTTAGTTTAACATGTTGGGCACCACAGCCGAGATCATTTGTAATATTCGTCCGCCGGACTATTAGAATCTCAGAAACCTTGCAGCCCTGATACTAACCAAGCTTGCGAGTGAAGAGTGTTGGCAACTCTGCACAATGCAATTAGTACTTGAATATTAAGTAAAATTCTTAAGTGAAAATATTATTGCTCAATAAAAATCAAATAAGACTATGAAAATTCCTGTTTAGTCAATTTGTGTGCATCAAAAGCTACAAAAAGTTTTGTGAATTATTTTCAAAAATTATTTCAAACATTCTAGGGCAGACAATATGTCATTGCACACACACATACGTTCACACACACGTCTTTGCATATGCATGCTTTTCAATGTCGTTCAATTAAAGTTTACTCAAATTACTAACCCGATAATTCAAAATTATCAATAGTAAATGCACAAAAATATGTTTGGTATTTGCATTTTAATTAATATGTATTTTATTGCATATTTAATGGCCTATCCATTTGCTCTGCTTTAAACAAATTTTGAAGTGCTGCAAGTTTTATGTGAAATTAACGGAATGACTTGTCTAAGCCTAAGCTCAAAAATGTAAATAATATTTTGTCATTTGTTTTGCTTAACGCTTCACTCAATTTAATTGTTAATTAGTTTTCCATGCTCTGCTCAGCGTTGCTCAGCTCTTTGTTGTTTGTGTTGCTGCCTTTGTTGCTGTTGTCGCCTTTGTCTCATTGTCTAGCTGGCAGCTTTGTTAATGCAAATTCACGCATTTAATTACAATATGGTAATTCATAGTTATAAATCAATTAACCCAAGCGAACGGAAATTTTTAAGCGCATTCATCGTATAACCAGTAACGAATACACGACAACACTTCGCTTCAAATTCAAAATTTATTTTCAACTACAAACCATTTAATACGTCGATACTCTACACACATATATATTATGCCGATATAAATATGTTTATATATGCATTTACACAGTAAGCCCTCGCTATTGCGAACATGCCAGAATGTGCGGATCCAATATCATTTTTGAGTTTGATGATCAAGTAAATTAACTCATTAGGGACCAGCTTAATCTTGGGCAATCTGTTGTGGTAAACTCAGCAGAGCTTCTTTATTAACAGCGTGCGCCATTTGCACAAGAATGTAACAATAAGTAATTACAGTAGACGCTCAGAAACTCGAACTACTTGGTTTTCGTGTAGTTCGAATTTGTGAAAAGTTCTCATTTCGGGATGTTTTTTTTTCATATGAAAGATAAGCGAAAAATAAATTAGGGATTAATCATTATTAAGTTTTATTGTTACAGTTGTTTGCTTTTTTGATTTCGTTCCATTTCCATTTCCAACTGAAGAATTTTTTTACCATACGCATACACATTGTGGAATTCCCCTTTGGCACATATCCAACAGCACACATTGCATGTAGTGTTGGATATTGTATTAGAACAGGTATAAGCAACACGCGGCCCGCTGGCCGCTTACAGCCCCTTAAACATGTTTATGCGGCCCGCCAAGCATTTCTCAAATTGAATTTATTTTATATTCTTTTATTCTTATGTTTATTATACTCGTAAATAAAATTTTGTAAGTCCAAAAAATTTTTAAAAATTTAATATTTGGCCCGTTGATTAAAAATAAAAAAAAAAAACCCTCACAAATTAGAACCCTAAGTTCGAATTTTTGAGCGTTCAATGCATTCAATACATTAAAACTTTCGGTTCGAATTTCTGAGCGTCTACTATATGTGTAAAAGTAACTAGAAAGGCAGGGCTATAGTCGGGCGTAACCGACTATAGAAAACCCTGTACCGAAGCCAAAACTTAATATATTTTTTTGTTGCTTTAATATTTTGTATTCATTATGTAAGGATATCTCAAGAAAAAAAAATTTTTTTTTTGTAAAAGCCATTTTTCGGCCGATCGTTCCTATGGCATCTATATGTTATAGTGCACCGATATTTATCATATTAAGGAATATGATTTGAATTTACTTAGAATCAATAAATCCAAAATTTGGTAGCGATCGTTTCTGAGATCCGTTTGTTCATACAGACAGACGGACAGACGGACATGGCTAGATCGACTCGCCTTTCGATGCTGATCAAGAATATATATACTTTGGGGGGTCTGCCACGCCTCCTTCTGCCTGTTACATACATTTGCACAACTTTAATATACCCTTTACCATTTTTTGGTACAGGGTATAAAAATAGTAAATCGCTTATTTCCAATGAGTTCACTATATGGTTAGCATACGTTACTGTGCTGTATTACATAAATAGTTAATTACGCACATTATAAAAAATATTTAATTAAGTTAGTTACCGTCATTTAACAAACAGCAAAGTTAATTAGGAATATTATTAGTTAGGTATTCTCATTTCTCTGCTGTTAGCACAAACCGTCGCATCTAACTGCATAGAACGGCTCATGGCTGAAACACATCCTCATCGTTACATGATCATAGCAACAAATTACGCGGACGGAACAGAGGAGTGTCAGCTGTGCCTCCGGCGAACCTCACTTACGGTTTTGCAATTAGTGTCTAAAAAGCAAATTATTCGGTTTAATTTCTATTAGCACAGCAGCTTGGCCTGGAGCACAATTGCACAAAAATGATCGCTTTTATTTTACATGCATTATTAGCATATGTGTGAGTGAAGGACATGGGTAAGTGCATGCATGTGCATGCATATGTATATATGTATGTATGTTTGTTTGTGTAAGCACTAAGTTTTTGTAATAATTTTAATGATATTTATGTATGTATGTAGACTTTGTCTAAAGTTTTCATTATTTGCACATTGCGTTGCGTTGCTTTACGGCTTGGATTGAGTATGGGTTTGAGATCGGGGTTGGCTTATGCCAAGCTGAGCTACATACATTCATGGCGGTTGCTGTTGCACTTCTGCTGCACAACTAAAAGTAAAATAATTATTTATTTAAGCAGCTGTAGTTGTAAAAGTTTTCAAGTGTTTTCATGCACATAAACAATTTTGAAAACTAAGATGAGCATAGATTTAAGCTGCTGGAAATACAAAGATAAATAACAAAAACAAGAAAAAAAAAATTAACAACAAAAAAAAAAAAAACAATTAAATGAAAAAAATATAAAATGCCAAAAAAAAAAAAAAAAAAACA
>JBAMBQ010003173.1:0-30037 GCA_037044495.1 Stegana nigrithorax | reverse complement strand
GCCTTGTTTGTCCATGCTATTGGCGAGCGGTCGTTCTTCTTGTTTGGCTTAGCTAAATCGAAAGTGGTCATTGCGCGCTAATGGAGTTGTTAATGAATCTCCTTTAGAAGTTCAGCGAGGCGAGATAATGTTTCAGGTCTGCCTTCGTCTGAGGCAGAGGGAAGTCTAGCAGTGATGGCAGACGGCTAGCCCACAAGTCATGCAGGATCGTGTCGCTCTGCGCTGTTCCGACAACGCTTTTCATTTCGTTGTATAGCTCGATTGGCTTCCTTTCGCCGAGTGGAAGGTCGTTGAGCACACGTTGTAGTCTGCGCTACTAGCTGTCGGCGAAATGCTCGAGCAGCGCCGCCTTTAAGTGGGAGTACTTCCCAACGGGTGGTGCTGCATCGATGATCGGGCGTAGCTCCATCAGTTTACTTATGTTTACTAACTATAACGCTAATTTTCTTTACATTATTTTCAAATTTATATTGTAATATATTATTTTCATAGGTTTTACTTTATTTTTATCCTATCCAATGTCTGATATTTTGATCACTCCAAACACCTTGATATGGGTTACGAGTAAGCAGGAAACCTTCCACATCTTGTAACAAAAACCTGTCGTTTCTCAATACTTTGTCTATGACATATGGCCTTTTATGTTTCGGTATTAACTTCCGTGAAACTTCCGCCGTGCTGTCAAAGTTCTTACCATTACATAGTCTCCTTTTTTGTATACTGTTGGCTTCTTTCTTTTATTGTCGTAATATTGTTTATTATATTCATGAGTTTTCCTCTCTCTTCTAAATCTCGATTAACCTTGGTATTTAATAACTCTTTTATCGTGTCTTTCAATTCATCCTTAATTATCTCTTTTTGTTCTAACCCAAACAACATTTTGCATAGAGATTTTGTAACACTTCAATGCAGTGTATTATTTATTGAATACTCCACATTTTTAACAAGCACCATTTCATTGTGGTATTTATAGAGTATGTGATAATCTATCATCATTCATTTTCCTATACACTATTCCACTTCTCATTTCAAGTAACCTATGCTTAGCTTTCTCTAATGCTTTTTTAATTTTTTGCAATTTCATATTTTTGGCCTGACATATTAAATTATCCTCAAAGGTGTTAGTTTCCACCACCATTATGTTTATGCACCTACTTAATCCATCTACATGTTGGGTCTGTTCACCTGATCTATGAACTAGTTCAGTAGTTCTATTTCATCTTTATAATTATAAATTGACAACACCGGCTCAATGGTTGGGTCAATTTGTCTTTTAACCCCAGAAAACAATCCAGTTCCTTTTCTTCGAAACAAAATTGTCAGTCTTTTTTTAGTAGATCATATAAAGGTTTGGGTATTATCGAAAAATCTTGAATAAATCGACGAAAATATGAACCTCAAAAAACTGTTCATCAGCTTTAATCCCCTCTTGCGTTATTACAAATCCCAAATATTTGACGCTGGATTGTAAAAATTGACCTTCCAGTCGAAGTTCAAGATTATTATCTACTAGTCTTTTAAAAACCTCCTTCAGTGTTTCTAAGTGTTCAGTCGTATCTTTACTCGCTACCATGATATCATCCATATAAACAACAACCTTATCGTCTCTGATCATGTCGGCAAAAACTTTGTTAACGAATCGTTGAAACACCGACGGTGCATTTTTTGGCCCCATTGGCATCCTCAAAAATTCATATTGTCCCAACGGAGTAATAAAAGATATGTACTTTATTGAATTTTCGTTAACAAACACATGGAAATAACCATTCTTTAAATCCAATTTCGAAAATATTGCCTTGTGTACCAATTTGTCTAACAAATCGTCAATCAGTGGTAAAGGGTAATTATCTTTTATAGATATTTTGTTTAGTTTCCTATAATCTATGCATAACCTTACATCTCCCGATTTTTTTTTTACCAGAACTATCGGTGACGCATATTCAGACTCACTTGGTTGTGAGTTGCTAAATATTCGTCCAGCGATTTCGGCAATTTATCTCGTTCACTATACGCCAACCGGCTTGGTGCACAACTAAATGGTTTCGAATTTTCTAAAGCCAGTTTAATTTCACAACTGACATTTGGTTCATGTGGTCTATATGCCGATATATAACTCTCCTAACTTTGTAACTAATGACTTCGCCTAGCTTGTAGGTTACTTTTTCCTCCTACATATAATTTATGTTCAGTATTTCTGTTTCAAAATTGTCTAAAACTGGTTCACCTGACAACTTCGCGCAACTTTTTTCATTTTTCAATTTCCTGATTTCAACTTGTTTTCCTGTCATTTCATAAATTTTGCTATCGTTTTCGTTTGTGTTCCCTAGTCCATTAATTTTCTCAGCTTTTTGTACCGTCGTAATATTGTTTTTTTTTTTCACTATTTAGACTGTGTACATCACTCACTATAACCATATTCAAGGCATTTGAATCAATATTTAAGTTACAAAAATTCATAAAATCCCTGCCCAAAACTACTTCCTAGTTCATAGACTCGTCAATCAAATGAAAATAAATTTTTTTCAATTTTTCCCAAATAAAGCATAAAATTTTTCCGCATATTTTTACTTTGCTTTTATTGAGCCCAAAATACAAATTATCCATTGCAATCAACTTTATATTTTTTGGCACGCAACGTTCCTTTATGAAAGAAATTGGACTACCCGAGTTTATGAGGCACGCTGAAATTAATGGTTGCTTAGTACTTTCTTCAAAAAAAAAATTTACAATACCTTACATATTTGTTTTCTTCCCTCCCTGCCTCGTTGACATGCGCAAATATTCACCTTCGACTTGGTAGATTTTCGCAATGTTTTTAAACGTTCCGACCCATTTTCGCGCACATGTCTCGCCACTAAAATTCATGATTATCTCATTGGCCCATGCAAGGTTCATTCCATCGCTCCTTTGCTTACTTCAGGCTGCCAATATCAGACATTTGAGCCTGCTCATCCAACCCTCGACTTGGCGATCGAGCATCGAACAGAGGGCACGCACCCCGGTTCTCCAGCGGCACCTCTTAGTCGTGCCACCAACTCATTTTTGGTGCCCTTTGTCGGCAGATCTATCATCGCCAACCATTTTTTTAACACCACCTCTGAGTATGCGGTCAAGTCGTCAATACTTTCCATATTACTTTCGTGATTAACCAATTAGATCGCGTAAACTAATTTACAAATTGTTCGAATTGCGCGACGACACGATCCCACTTCTGATTTGTAGGCTTCGATGTCAACTTTTTCACTGATTTTTTTATTCTTCTTAAAACTAAGCTTAACCTAACATAGTATAGCAAGAGTACATGCAGTAAGAGTACAGTTATAAGAGCATACATTACATTAAGAGTACGTACTACTATATTTGCAATTGGAAATTATGAATAACGTAAACTCTACAAATAATCAGTTATCATTGTGTCTCGGTTAATTTGTGAACATACATACATACATAATACAGTACAAATGTAATTGATTGAGGTTCTGCTAGTTTGCATCACCTTTTTTTTTTTTGATAATATCGAAATTTTTAATCGTACGCAATGTAAATCAACATTAAAACTTGCTTGCTTCGAGTTATTATTTCAACTAGTATATTTCATATGCACTTAGCGTTAAATAGTACAAAATACTTATCTAAGTGAAAGAGAGGTTTCAAAAAGAGCAAGATTAAATTACATGAAAAAGAATGAATTAAAATAAGCAAAAATAAACTAAAATCAGCAAGAGTAAACTAAAATGAGCAAGATAGATAGAAAGAGAGAATTGACAATTATAGGCGTTAGGATAAATTAGACGAAATGAAGAGAATTTAAAATTATGCTAATCAGCCGCACAAGGCTGGGGAACAATATATAAACTTAATTAGTTTCGTGCTGCTCCTAACATACTCCCCCCGTTTGAAGGTGTAAGCTTTTAACAGTTTCTATAAGAAGCACAGCTATTTTTGCTACGGCTCTTTTGATGCATCCATGTGGGGTTCGAATGATGGCTACCCTAGCAAGGCCATCATCACCATGAATTAGATTTTGAAACTGCTATGTTTCTAGCAGGAGTGCGCCATTTGTTTCTTTCTTGAAGTAGGGTTAGGTATGACGAACTCCACTTATTCCAAAATGTTTGTTTCATCTTTGTAATGCGTTGCCATTAATGTGTACCTGAAAATAAATAAGCTTATTATCAAAGCGCATTACTAAAATGTCTAAGGCTTTGTCATAATTTTCTTCGCGTGTTTCATAAAAACGAACGGTTTCCAGCGCTGTACCTTGAAGACTAGTGATCACGTGTTGCATTTTTTCCAGCTTTGACATATCGGCATCATTGTGGATAGCCGATATGACAGTATTATGGAATGAGGGCCAATCCTCATATGCTCCATTGAATACTGGAATTTTCAACTCGGAAAGACGCGATCGACGACTCGATTGATGAAGTATGGCTTCATCGCCCATGAATTGTCTGACCGTCGACGAGTGAACGACACTCGCCTTTGTCTTAAACTGATCATTCGGGATAGCTTAGACTGAGCTTCGAAATATATGTCGCGTACATGTTCGTCTACATTTTCCCGAAACCAATATCAAGCCTTTGAAGATATTCGCGAGTACTGTGAAAACTATTTTTTGTGGATTCTACATATTTTAATATTGCTTGCAGCTCAGTTTCGTCAAACTTGTTGAGCTGTTCTGGCGTGAAAAAAATTTTAAATGCCTCCAGCTGACGCGCCGTTGAAAAATTCAACATCATCTGGTGTTGATCGACTTATATCAATTGCCTTTGATTTCGTTGGCATATTGTAATCACAAATTTGCAACAAGTTTGGGCATTATTGGAAATAATTTGGATCACTGAATTAGTAGAAAACACCAGAATGTTGACTAAACCGCCACGTCGCCCTTCTATACATGTGGAGTCTTGTCTAGGTGATCGAGTAGCCGTTTGTTTTTCTTAATTTGTTGTGTTTGTGCTGCGTAAGCACGCGAAGGCACAATTTCGAGTATTCCTGCTTAGTCTACTCCAGCTCAGGGATAGGATCAACGAAGTCTTCCTCTACAACATATGCATACAAATCTTGACTTATCTGCTCAAAGTCACAATATGCAACTTCTAATCGTTGAATGCAATTCGAAAACGCGTCACTTGTAAAAGTAAGAAGTGGCTGCTGCTACAGCTTGATAGGAGCGTCTTATGGACAGTCTGATCCATTCCTGTTTACGAAGCAGTGAATCCATAGCGATGTATGGTAAAGCACGCGAATACCAGCATGAAAAGGATTTTAACGCGATGAATTCCCTTTTTTTTTATTTTATTATTTTTGCTTTCCGGCTAGAAGGATCAATGTTTTTTTTTTTTATTTACATTATGTATGTATTTTAAATACTTTCGGTTAATCTATATATATAAAAGAAAGTCGGCTTAATGTCACACCATTTATAAGTCAAGAATGACTAAACCGATTTTTATGATTTTTGATTTGTTAGATTTGTCTGTGCGTTGGCTTCCAGAATAACTTTTCAAAAATTGGATAATAAATGAGGGTGTAATCACTGCTTATACATTTCGTTTCATTTCGTAAAAATTAACAAGCAAGCATAGATAATTAGTTCTGCTGGTTGAATGAATTTAATTTTGAATTGTGTGATTAATTTCTGTTTAATTTACAATGCCGCGAGCCAGAAGATCTAATCTTTCAGAACGAAGTCGTAATGCAATTAGAAAACGGAATATTGTGAATTAGCACTGCAGATGAATAAGAAATATCACGAGAAAGGCGCCGCGTTAGTATGGCCCGACTTCGTGCTTCACGAGCACAAGAACAAAGAGATGCAACACTCCAAACGACAAGGTTGTTAATGGAAAATGGTCAAAATCACCAACGTTATAATCTTCGATGTGAAAAAAGAAATGTTTTAAGTGATAATTTTTATCGAATAGCATTTCATTATGATTGCACAGTTGACTACATCTCGCATCCTTTTGTTCAAATTGGTCTAATGAATGTTGTATGCGACCATTGCGGTGCATTGAAGTTCGCTAAAGAAACGCATGGAATGTGTTGTCTCAATGGCAAGGTGAAATTGCCAATATTGCCTCCACCACCTGAGCCATTACAGTCATGGCTTCTTGGGGAAACACCACAATCACGACATTTCCTATCAAACATTCAAAAATACAACGCATGCTTCCAAATGACTTCATTTGGAGCAAACATTATCGAAGAGAGCGGATTCAATCCAACATTCAAGGTAATTTCTGATCGATAGAGTAAACGTTTATTTCCTTTAGATGATCGTAATCAATTCTGACTTCGCTCTCGACCCAGATCCAAAGCCAAATTCACTATCAAATTGGATCGTTGCAACCGCTTGAAGGCGAACGTCAATTCAACGCTCCAACAATAGATGAAGTCGCAATTGTGATTGTTTGTGAAAATTTTGTAAAGCCCGATATTGTGCACTGGACAACTGCAACGAATTTGCGAAACACACCGGTGAATATCGATATCATAATTTTCATTTATACCAATTTATGATACCAATTTCATTGATTTCATTTAGGTGAGCAAATAATTTTCCTCGATAAATTATTATGCATACCGTTTGATGATTCGTCAAAATACTGAAAACTATTTGCTGCGATTTCGTCGATTATTTCAGCAATATTCCGTCGACATGTACGTCAAAATCGAAACCGAGCGTCTCAATTTCATTCGGTTCAATCAAGCCAAACTGCGTTCAGATGAATCAACACCGAAAGAAATGCAGCTAATATTAGTCGATTGACTATTCTACCGGCGACGTACACTGGCAGCCCGCGTCATATGCATGAATATGCGCAAGATGCAATGACATATGTTCGTATTTACAGTCGTCCAGATTTGTTCATTACCTTCACGTGCAATCCGAAATGGATAGAAATTATTCAACTGCTGCTCCCCGGACAACCATCAAGTGATCGCCATGACATCACCGCACGTGTCTTCAAACAAAAAATTGGGTCGCTTATGAAATACATTGTTAAGCATCACGTCTTTGGGGAAACTCGATGCTGGATGTATTCGATTGAATGGCAAAAACGAGGCTTACCGCATGCACACATTCTTATATGGTTAATCGAAAGAATCCGACCAGATGCACGATGCTGTAATTACAAAATCAACAACGTCATAATAATAAACTGAATTGAATTTATGTAACATTTATTTATTCTGAGGCGGTATGAAGCTCGCCGGATCTAATATATCTTCTAAATAATAATAAAACTGAAACGATATTTCTGATTGAACCATTATGTGAAAAAGAGGGCAGTACAACGTCTGTCGGGTCAGCTAGTATTATTATATATGCTGTATTTTTATGAAGATGTAACCAATTATCCTTTTTAAAAAACCAAATTAATGTTTTGAGATCATTGAAATTAGTTTCTGATAGGCTATTGGATGTGTCTGTGTGTGGTAAAAGTTGAGATCCGAGGTTGTTGAAGGAGGGGCAACATGTAAGGATATGGATGACTGAGGTAGGGAGGTTGAGGTTGTAATACTGCCAATAGGGTGTGAATTTGTCAAAGAGGTGTTTGTGAGTGAGTAGTGTGTGACGGAGTCTAAGTCTGATAAATTTAGAAAAACTTGAGCGGGGGAATGTATTGTTGAATGTGTAGAGGGTGAAGTCACGAAGTCTGCAGGTTCTTTTCCAGCAAAAATGGATATGTTTACATTTAGGAATTGATAGTTGTACTCCAGAATATTGACACTAGCTGTGTATGTCAGAAAGGAGGTGGTTTAAGTCTAAGGTAAATCTCCAATCCAATCTTTTTCATAATATGGTAGTCATATGCATATGCAAGGAAGTCAAAGTGTTTGTGTATGGCTATGGTTCTGTTTAAACTATTGTATTGATAGAGGTGAGCCTTGTGGCATTCCGTTGGGTAGGGGGAGGGTGGGTGAGTAGTGATTATCTATGGAAACTGTAATTCTTCTATTTGATATGAAGTTGCAGATATAGGTGATAATTTTGAGGCCTATTTTCCAGTTTTTCAATTCGTCAATGATGGTGTGCACTCCTATTTTATCGAATGTTTTTGAGAAGTCGAGTGAAATGACTCGAGGTATGGTTTTTGGTTGAAAGGGAGGATGATATCATATAATCTAAAGCGAGTAGATTATGGGATATGGATTTCGTTTTTTTATGCCCGTTTGTCGACTATCGATTGGGTTGCATTGTGCTATGAACCACCATAGTCTGTTAGCGATTATCTTGTCAAGAAGTTTGGCACAGCAGGAGTTGAGTGATATGGGTCTATAGGAGGTGATAATGGATTTGTCTGCGGAAGGATTTGGCATCGGGTAGGATACACTATCGTAGCCTGATGTTTTGTCGTTTAGTTTAGTAAGCGTAATCTGGAGTTCGATATGAGTAAGTGAGTTTTCTATTATTAGTGAATTACTGGAGGGTGTGTAAGATGTGAGAAGAAAGGAGAAATATCGGGTGAAAATTTTTATCAGCTAACTCTAGTGACCAGTATTGGCAAAATTAATCAGCTATGTTTTGCTTATCAGTTAGGAAGGTTTGTTGGTTGATGGAGTTGATACTGTGTATTAAAAGATTGACGATTGTTAGGGGGATGGATAGATTTTCACTTTGACGGATAATTTTTGTTAAGTTGGCTGCCTCTTTGTTGATGTTAGTGCTGACGGGGAGTTGGTTCGATAATTCTTTTGAAGCGGTGGTAAACGCATCCCGATTTGCGTAGTCAGTTTTGAATTTAAGGGTATGTTTGGGAGTAGGGTTTGAAGGAGGAAACAATGTAGTAGTAATAGGGAAAAGGTCACTGCCGTGGAGATAAGGATCAATCAGCCAAGATGATTGAGTAGCTAATGAGGAGGAGGCTAAGGTAAGGTCAACATGGGTAAAGATGTGGTGAGTACTGAAGGGAGTGGGTGAGACGTCAATAAAGAGTATTTAGTCCGATTAGTTAATGAATTTGAAGATCGTGTTACCCCTGCGGTTGTTGACTGGTGAGCCCCAAGGTTGATTCCAATTACTGAACTCACCAGTGATGATTGTCGGTCCGGTAAGATTACCGAGGACGTTACGTAAGTTGTTTAAGCTGAAGTGTTTGTTGGGTGGAATATAGTTGCTAATGATATTGAATTTAGTTTAGGATTGAACCGAGATGTCGATGACTTTAAGGTTGTACAGAGTTGATGAATGCCAGTTGCGTAGAATATACATTGTTTTTTGTGAGCCCTTTTCCTGCGGGAACTATCGGCAGATCGTGGCTTAAGTGAATAAAGCATGGAGGCGCTGTGACTTCGGCGACCCCAACTTTAATGCAATTGAGTCGACTGTATAATGAGTGCAGAAACTAAAATAAAGTATTTAGTTCCCCAACACTAGCTAATCCCACTCCTGAAAACTTTGTCAAAATCCTATACTTTTTAAACTTAGCAAAAATATCCCACCTTACATAATTACAACAGTCAATCACAATCAAATTACAATATTATAAACTTAAACAACTACTTCCGACAATGTAAATACTTAACTTAAACAAAGGTAAATTCCTTAAGCAACTACCTCACAATGTAATGTGATATAAAATGTAAATAATGTAATGTAACAAAATAAATATATATAGTAATATAGAATGTAAATAATATTAAATAGCAATAACAACATACATAGATGTAAATACAACCTAAGGTAGGTATAATATAACACACATAAACATTCAGCATTAATAAATATTATATCTAAATATGAAATCTTTATTTTTTATTATTTATTTACTAATTGGGGGAAACTGTGAAAATAACGCGATCTACTTTAATTGCTGATACATGCAATGCATATAAGTATCAGAGAGCTGCACAACTGTACTCACTTTTGTGTCAGCAGTATGTACTTAGTGCTTTGTAGAGTTCGATGGTACTATCGATAGTTTTAATTTTCCATCACGATCGATGGTTTTAAAAACTATCGATAGTTAGTTTACTTAGTAAACTCTATCACTGACATTTCTCTGGAACATTCGAAGTGCATATGATTTCCATCCATAAATTCTATTAGTTCAAATAGTTAAATTTTGTGCAATTTTACCTTTTTTTTTTGCTGGTGGTGGTTAAAATAAATACGTCAAAATGTTATTTATCTTACATTTTTATTTATTAAAAATATTCTTTTTTCTTTGCTTAAGTTTGGATTCGAACCTGCGACATTCCGATGACAAACTGGTGCCTTTACTGACTAGGCTATGTTTCTATTTGAATTTATTAACACATAATATTATTTTTAATTGCTTAAAGGGAAACAAACGTATGGTTGTTTACTGTATACTCGCAACAACAACGTCACACACACGAAGCATCGTCGGCTAGTGGTCGGTTATTCGATCAATTGTTCGTAGATTTCGAACACATACCATTTCATATACACGTATTTTGTATACCATTGAAAAATTGAAGCATTGTTACGTAACCATTGCATGAATTTTTAAATTCACTACCGCCGCTATATATGCTATCGCATCAAAAAGATCTACATTAAAAGCAGCAACTTTAGATAAGTTTCTCTTTTTAAAACCGAACAAATGGGTGATGTATTTATCTCACATACTATTTTTTTTGTTAAATAAAATTTCTGTAAAAAAATGGAAATCATTTATTTCGCTATGCAAACATGTATAATAAAAGCTCTAGTAGAGCTGTAAAACTATCGGTGGTACTATCGATAGTATAGATAGTTTAAATTTATCAACACTATCGATGATTTTAAAGTACTATCGATAGTTACTTTACTTTGTTAACTTCATCACTAGCCTTTCTTTGGAACATTCGAAGCGCAGGTAATTTCCCTCCGAAAATATTTTTCTTTTATTTTTAACAGATAGATGAAAATGACATAAAACCGACAAAATCTTCCAGCTATCTCAACAGAATCAGAGAGAATGCTTAGCAAAGCCGGGCTTGCCATTTCAGAAAAAAGATTTACATTAAAAGCAGCCACTGTAAATAAGTTGGGTGATAAATTGATCTCGCATAATTTTATTTATTTCTGTACTTTTTTTCTGTGAAAACGAATTTTTGTTAAAAAATTTAAATAATGTATGTGTAATAACTTTTAAATTAATTTTTTTTATTGTTTTACGTGAATGTAATTTATTTTTATTACGACTGAATCAAATACACAGACTGAATAGAATAAAATTCTTTTAAAATCGTCCAAAACGAATTATCACAAAATATTTTTCATTCGGCAAATTTTTTCTCTAACGATATTATCGCGATAGTATCGATAGTGTTTCAAAAAATTGCAAAAACTATCGTTGGTATGACTATCAATAGTCTTACACCTCTATTAGTCACTGTCTAACCGGTGAAACTGGCTAAAGAGACAACTCTGCTGCTGACAACCTAGTTGTTTTTGTTTTATGACTTAAGATGTTACGACGCAGCCAACTTATTGTTCGAGTAAAAATACTCACTACTTCACTGTTATTGACCGATTTGTAAAAAGCAGACTAGCACGTGTCCCGTAGTTATTTTTATATCCATTTATATATAAAATATTATATGTATATATATTTTATTATTTAAACAAATTTGTAAAGATTTTGTGGTTCCACAGCAGTAAACGCCGTAGCGGAAATTCTTAGACGCTGCGTTGCGAACAACTACTAAATATACACGATTCTATTGTGTTGACCACGAGTGCTTCCACATTCTGACAAACGACAATTTACATAATGACAACAAAAACAACAACACTAAGGTAAGCTAAATTTGGCGGTAAATTCCTAGATTATCAAGATTTTTAAAGCGAACGACAACAACGTTGAACTTTTAACATACCGAACAAAAACTGATAAACGTTTACATCCGTTAACGTTATCGAACCTTGCCATACTTAAACAAATATAAGCCGACCCGACAAGTCGGGCTATCGATGCGCAAAATTGCTTGTACATACTTGTACTTGTTTTGTACATATGTACATAGTTGGATTCGAACGAGCTCAGTTATTAACAAACGTTGTTTGAGTGTGGTAATAGCATGGCGCTGCGGTATGTAGAAATCTAACATTATAGCATATAAGCACGTGTTTCATTAAAAACAAAAACTGGTTATGCTGATATCATACTTCTCCGTTTTATCTGTTCCGTTCCGTTTCAGTAAAGGTCTACTACTAGGTTGTGGAAATCCATTGCTCGACATATCTGCCAACGTCAATAATGAGTTCCTACAAAAATATGACATGAAGGCTGATGACGCCATTCTAGCGGACGAAAAACACATGCCCATATACCAAGAACTGATAGATGATTACAATGCTAACTTCCTTGCAGGTGGTTCGGTTCAAAATTCGCTACGAGTAGCACAATGGATACTGCAGGAACCTAATATAGCGGTCTTTTTTGGTTGTGTTGGCAAGGATGACTATGCCAAAATACTTGCGGAAAAAGCTCACAATGCAGGGGTTGATGTTCATTACCAGGTCACGGATGAAGAACCTACCGGAACGTGTGCAGTGCTTATTACAGGCACACATCGTTCCCTATGTGCCAATCTGGCGGCTGCTAATAAATTCACAGTTGAACACATTAAGCAACCGGAGAATAGAAAACTAATCGAACAAGCACAATACTACTATATATCTGTGAGTATATATATATAATATCTGTGAGTATCGGAGCTACATTATTTTATATTGTTACTTCAATGTTTGTGGCCAAATTCATAGGGCTTTTTTCTGACCGTAAGCCCGCCGAGTATCATGGAGGTAGCCCGCTATGCTCACTCGCAGGATCGCCCATTTATTATGAATTTGAGTGCGCCGTTTATTTCGCAATTCTTTAAGGAACCACTGGTCGCTGCATTGCCCTACGTGGATATACTTTTCGGAAATGAAACGGTATGGATGGCTGACTCTTTCGATTATAAAGGCTTCCTTTAATAAATATTCTCTATATTATTTTCAGGAAGCGAAAGCTTTTGCCTACGAGCAAGGATGGCCCACAGATGAAATGAAAACAATTGGGAAAAAATTGCTTGATGTGCCCAAAGTTAACACCAAACGTCCACGTATTATTGTTATCACTCAAGGTCAGCTACCAGTGCTGCTCATACAGCGAACCGGGATCTTAGAATTTTCAGTGGAAAAGCTTGAACCCGAGCAAATTGTTGATACAAACGGTGCCGGTGATGCCTTTGTTGGTGGTTTCTTGGCACAATATGTACTGGGCAAGTCGCTTGATGTCTGCGTTCGCTGCGGCATCTGGGCTGCTAGCCAAATTATTCAAAGCAACGGTTGCACTTTCAAAGGAACGCCTACCTTCCAAGAATAGTTTTGTAACGGCTATCAGCAACAGTCAGCAATATAGGAGCGCTTTGTTCTTACTAGTCCTTAGAGGCATACCTCCATCACCATACTTACTATGTCAACTAAGCTGTACACTACCAAATTATACGTTTTCATTACTAAACCAAAAGATCTATTTATATGTGCGTTGGCACCGTCACCGAATTGGATCTTAAAATATTGGTAGTGCATTTCAATTGTACAGCTCGTTTTCGAATTTTTGAACAGAGGAAACATGACATCAAATGTTAAAATTTTTGTCGGCATTTTTCTACGACGTATAAAATTGAAAAAAAAAAATATTTCACACCAATTGTTAATTCGTTTATCATAAGTTAAAAGTAAATTATAAAATGTTACACCTTGATTTATTTTTATACAGATATCTGTTATATTGGCACGTACGTACGCTGCATTGTAATAAAGGTTGATCAATCTTACAGTCGAACTGTAATAAATTTCTCACATCTACATATGCATGTTTTTCACTTCATGTTCAAATAATAAAGCAATTTTTCAGCTATTTGAGAAGAGCGGAGCACAGAAGAGGACGCAACAATGTAGTAAGAAATTAAAGTATTAACTTTATATAACGTTTAGAAAACAATATGTATTTGATTCGCATAAAATTAATGTGTTACATTATAAATAAAAAACAAATCGTCACCTCCACGCTCTAGGAGATTTAAGACAAAATTTAACCTGTGCGAGTGGCGCAGAAATAAACTACCTAATCGTACATAATACATAAATATAATGCTAAAACTATGTACAAATGGTTTGAGCTACATTACACATGCGTCAGCATAATGCAATACTGCAATTTCTAGGTTTTATCTGTACAGGGTTTGCTGAAGTATGCCTCAGGCGAAAAGTTGATTATGCGAATGAAGCCGTTCTCTAACCCTACAGCCAACCATTTAGTCGCCGTATGATTGCAGTTGTAACGTACGCAGTTAACGCGCAGATAAGTAAGCAAATGCGCTGGCGGATGGCGTTTGCTGCTTAGGTATACTTTTTTTTTGTTCACAGGCACCTGGTTAAAATGTAATTCATTTAAATTAAAGTTTCAAGCATTTCTAGTGACTAAAGTATGCACCTTCAATAGAGGATGGATAATAATACCATATTTCCGCCGGAAATCGATTTCATTCAGTGTAGGCGTTGACGACTCAGCATCCTGCACAATGACTTTAGTGCCATCAGTTAGACATTGCAAATCCAACACTGATACGGCACGATGATTTTGTATTGTCTTCGAAAATAATGTTTCCAAATGCAGTTCACGCGTATTTAAGAATATCACATCCCCATTATCGGCACCAAATACTTGCACTAACTGTTTTGGGCTATAGTGTGCTGTGCTTGGTGTATTTTGTATATTGTCCAAAGTATTGCTAAGAAAACCAACGCCAACGGGATTCACCGAGACCGCACGTGTACCACCTGCAAAGTGTTAAACTTTGAATAATACATATGCTAAATAAGCATCATTAAAAATGTTGCTTACGTGCAATTTGAGCATTACAAAAACCAAGCGAAATCGTCTCCCACAATGGCGACCAATCGAGACAAGAATATAAATTCGACGAACCATCGCTACTCACTATTTGTGGCGCTGACCAATTTCGTATATCATAGATGCGGTACTGACGCATACCGGAAGCGATGGCTAACCAACGTGGACCACTGGTGTCGTAGTGTAGAGCTATGTCTAGAGTTTGTTACAACAATTTAAAGTTTTGTTATTTTTCATTTTCAGTAACAATTATTTTTAATAGCGTCACTACTCACGTCGTAAATTCTTTTCGCCAAAATAAAAGAAATGCAGCGGCACATAATGGCGTACATTCTCTACCATAAAGAGATTAAGGTTATCAAGAGATTCTAATTCAGACGATTCCTCGATATCCCAAAATCCAACGAAACCATTTGCAAAGCTGGCAACAATTAAATTGTGTGATTTACTCTAGAAAACCATCAAAATATTATGTTGAAAATGTCATTAATTTATTTTATAATCTTACCTCCGACCAACAAATCTGCAAACATTGTAGTTCCAGCATGTTCTGCATACTGCACTCCTGTATATCAAATGTTAGCACCAAAGCAGGGGACAATTCAATCAACGTGAAGTCAGTGTCATGCTTATGTTGCTCCTGTTTCAGTGTCAAAGGCAGTGCATAAATTTTTATATTTGCGCTTGCGCTACCCACCGCCAGCAAACCAAGTCTGTTGGCTGCGGAATCATAGCCGCCGCTAGGAAGCAAAGCAAAGCATTGCACTGGCCCTTCAGGTATTAAGACGCCATAATGAATGCGACTACGTAATTGCCAGGCTTCCGAATTTAGCGTGCCAAATTGGAGAATCATAACAACGTCAGGCTTTATTTTCGGATTAGCGTAACGAGTGTATTGCCCACATTTACGATAGCTGCACACAAGAAACTGCTCGGACACAACTGCCGGCAGTGGTACCCAAGCAAGTTGACGTACAGCTGCGCCAATATACATAATGTGTTCATCTGCATATATTGAAAAACGAGATAGTGTGAAATTAAGTGATGCAGTTGTCGATTAGAAATCGCATACCTTTTACATTTAGAGAATCGTAACGCGCCAACTGTGACCAATTTCGTGTTTTCTTATGAACGCCGAAATTCGCAGGAATCTGATTTGCTTTAGTATAGCTAAACTTCATCGATATAGGCTGCTGAGGTAGATACTTCTCTACAAAACTCACATCAAGCGTTCGGTAGCTGGGCAAGGCGTAGGCGTAATGAATCTTGTCCGAAAAATTTACTTCGGTGCTGAAAGGATGTAGCATAAATATACAGAAGAATCGCGGAAAAGTTAATCTCTCGGTTAAATTAACCGAACTTCAGTGCCCACGTAGAGCTCTAAAAAGTTAACTTTTCTGAGCGTATGAATTTTTCAAACCAGACGTTTGTTTGGCGACACAAGTGCAAAATACAATTTGGGTATTCCCCGTACTTCGAACTGCTCATTTCCATTGGCACACAACATTGATTTGTTCAGTCATAAGCGTTTAATTAGTGAACTGTGTTATATTTATTTGAAAACTAAGTCCTTAAAATAAATTTTGCGTGTTATTTCCAAAATCCGTTTCTTTTTTTTCCTTTTTTGAAAACCGCTTAGAAAAGTTAATATTTCGGAAAAGTTAAATACCTTTGGATCATTTCGGTTAACTTTTCCGCGATTCTACTGTATTTGAATATATTAATATCTTTATCGCAGTTTTACTTACAATTGTTGCCACTTGGTAGTCATAATGCTATCCAGTAATTTTTGGCGCCCAGGAAACACTAAAAATATATATAAAGTTAGATCTAACAGACTTCTTTAAGTTTCTCAGTCACTCACATGTCGTGTTATTGCCACTATTGTTCATTTTTGGCTGCGCCACCGTGACAGTTGATTTCTTTGTGCTAGGGTCTTTTTGAGAAACGTGGTCTTCCTCAGACTTAAGAACATCTTCGTTAGAATCCACGCCAGAGGAACAGTACTCGTCGCTTGATTCATTATCCTTCTGAACATCGTAATCGGACCCGTCAATGTCAAAATCTGTCGAGGGCTTATGCTGATTTATGACATGCTTAATAGCCTTATTTTCGCTACTAAACACAGCTGCCCCTTCTTTACAGTATTTACAGTGATAACCTGTTTTAGGTAACTGATTGCACTTAGCAAAATGCTCCTGTAGTGATGGCAAGTCGGTAGCACTAAATTTACATTTTTTTTCGACGCAAAACCCTTTTCCAAATCTTTTTAGGTCTTTGCTCCATTGAGAATGCACGGTAGCTTTATTATGTGGCTCCTGATATCTGACATACTAAAAGTGCATGAAATATACAAAAATCTTTTCCATACGAGTCTACTATTTACTTACAAGCTTCGGTTGAAATGTTTGCACGTCCGCAGATTCTAAAATGTTGCCGATTTTTTTTAACTTCGTTTCTGCCTTAAGCGTTGAAACGCGCTTGGCACGACCCGAGTTATTAAAAACATCCTGAGGCGCATTGCTTTCTGAATTTTGCAGCTTCACTTTGACCTCGTTGGAGATCCCCATTGTCACACGAGAGTTGCAGGAGCGCTCATGCATAGCATATGATAATTTTGAGTAATTTCTCTTGCAGTACTCGCATTCCACACGCGGCTGCACTTCGCCACACATCTCCAAATGGTTAAGTAGACCCAATGAGGATCTGTAAAGTCGCTCACATAATCGGCAGTTGATGCCTTTAATGCCAGTCTTACGAAAAAAATTCGACATGGTTGCCATCACAACTGCACGTGATTCCAGATTCTAGTGAGGAAAGCAAAACATTATAAACTTAATATTTTTTTTATATATTAAATTGCTACCGTAGATAACCAGTCGGCAAGCGTGAATACTTTATGTATTTTGCTGGTTGAAACGACTTACCAAAGGTTCTTCGCCCATGATCCAACCAATGCCATAGTGCTCTGCTTGGTGCCTAATCCATGCCGCTTTACTTGTGCGCCCCATACATAACCCACATTGAAGCGGACCTTTTCCATTTTCGGCTGTAAGGACTTCTGTCGTAAGGAGTTGTTCCCTTTTGCGTATAAGCAGTAAGCGGGGATTGAACAGATTTCGTACTGCGGCTTCATCGTCAGATACTGCGTACTTTGGCTTGCGACCCATCTTTTTACGCATAGGTGTAATAATGATATCAGCCTCTGCACTTGGATCCTTAGGAGTTGGCGATGACCCTGTCATTAAACTTAAATTACTAGTCGACACATTGTTCGACTCCGTTGAGTCGATTCTTTGTGTGCGTGAACGTCGAAATCGTTCGCCTACAGCTCCTGCAAATGAAGTTTCCTCGTCATCGTCATTTGTATATTCGGTTTCTGCATTTTTTTTACTTTTTCGGGTTGTGCGTCGGGCGTTGTTGGTTTTACTTGACACCTCCAAGCGTCCGCCTGGCTTCTCAACTAATTCATTAATGTTTTCTTGTACTTTTAGCTTCGGTTTACGTCCACGTTTTTTACCAATCTTAATCTCTTCATTTTTTGATGCATTACTTATTAAGAAGGTCTCATTTTGTTCGGCTTGTCTGCAACTGCTAGCTTTTTTGGCTTCTAGCTTTGCTTGACTTTCCAATTTTGGTTTGAACGTATTTGCTATTGTTGATTTATCAGAGATGTTGGCTAACACATTTTCCGACTTGAGTGCTGTCTCCTCCTCAACTGGTGAATGCTCAAGTTTACATGATGATATCTGGTCTCGTGTCTGTAAATCTTTTTCTGTGTTGTGCATTTGCTTTACCTGCTTTGTACTAATTGCACAATCTTTATCCCTTTTTAAGTTTTGATGTGATTTTGATACTTGAAGCACATTTGGCCCATCCGATTTAATTTTGTCTGCTGTAGCATCCTCTTTTTCAATATTTTCAAGTAATTTAAATTTCTTTGTAGCTATAACTACATAACAATCGTCTTCGACCGGTGTTGAGACATGGGTTATATCGGCTAAATTGGATTCATAAATTGAAGTTTCTGAATCTGCTTCCCGTCGCTTTTTAGGTGGTATCCCTTTCGCATTACTTGTTTTGCCATCACTCGTCGTAATCTCCGCTGTTGGTGAAACAGGTTTTCTGTTCGTAAGCCAATCCTTTAGCGTTTTTGCGGACTTAGATGTAGTTGGATTATTAACCCCCCTTGTCTGTTTTATTAAACTGCTTAGCATAATTTCACGATTTGCGTGCAAAAACGATTCCTCTTCAAAACCCAAAAATTCTTTACATCCATCGTCATCACTCTCTTCATACATTGGGCTCTTTTTATAATGACTTTTACAAGTTGTATGAAACCGTTTAAGTTCATCATCACAAGTGGCTTTACTTTGAAGTCGTATGGTTGCATCCAGATCTGATTCGTGATCGGTATCCAAACGCAAGCGTTTCACAGTTTCAGCGTCAGCATTTATATTGTGGGCGTTTAATAATTGTTCCGATATTGCTTGACTTTCCAGGTCCAAACTTTTTATACACTCTGAACTTAACCTTCTCCGCTGTTTAAGCTCGATTGAGGTTCTTCCAGGTTTCTCTGACTCAGATGCAGTAGTTAGTAAATACCCTTCTGTGTTTGTAACTTCTTTGCTTACTTGTTGACTGTTTTTTTCATTGATAAATTCCACGTTTGGGTTTTCCATCATTGTTTGCGCAAACACAGCTTCATTTTTCAGTTGCCTTTTTGTGCTCAAAACAGGTCGACTCTTAATAATTTTCTTTGCAGCCGGGACACGAGTGGTTTCAGATGAATCAGGCCCGGTTCCTGCTTTCATATTCATCAATCTATTAGGTTCCAGCTGCTCCGTTACTTCACTGTTATCACAGCTTTTCATAAGCGCTTTTCTTATGTGCATTTGCAGGTTTTCTGAGCTTGAGCTGTGCACTTCTGATTCTCTAGCTTTAATCCAGGTTGCCTTAAAAGATATAAGCAGTGGCTCATTTTTGGTCTCGAAAGAATTAATTGCATCTGTTAATAAATCTTCACTTACCAATGGCTTTTGGGGCTCGGCGAATGTTTGCTTCGAATCCAATTGTTTCATATTGAAGTTTAATGTTTTTGCCGGACTATATAATTGAGGTGAATCTTTTTCCAAGTGTTCTTTGAGATCTGATTTTTTTGAGAAAGAATTTTGTTTCGTTTCATCAACTTCTGTGAGTTTTCCTGAATAATTTGTGGTATTTAAATCAACTTTTCCGGTTCCAAAAATATTTTTTTTTTTTTTCATAATTGAACTTTGAACATTTGAATTTTCCTGAGTGTAAATCGCAGAAATAGTTGGAGTTGGTGCGAGTTTTTCAACTAAGTATATCTCTTCAGTCTTTGTGGAATTATTCTTTTCAGCCAATTTTCCACCAGTAACCTCACTGTTTGTTGATTTGACATTTTTATTTAAAGTCGTTACTGTTTGAACTGTGCTAAGCTTTGCTGAAATGCGTTCTGTTATTTCATTTTGTGGCGTAATCGCAATTTTTTTTGAACGTTGCACCAAATTTACTTTACCCTTTTTAAAACGACATATTCGTTTGATTTCAGAAAATTTCATGGGTTCACCTGGATTTGTTAGTATTTCAACTTGATTGTTGCTAGTTGAGTCTTTTTCACCTGTTGTTCCTGCCGATTGATTGACGGTGGTGTCAAATTCAGATATTTTTGCTCCTGGTGCGATTATCAACTGACTTTCAGTTTCCTTTACTGGTTTCTTACTGGAGGATTTTTGTTTTTGTGATGCTGTGCTTAACTGACTCGTAGATGCTTTAAGTGATTTCTCCCTTTTATCCAATTCCGTCGCAAATTGTTCTATAGTTGCTTTAGCTTTTATATTATTTGAACATTTTTCAATAGCTTGAGATACCAACGATTTCTCTGTTTTATTATCATCGATTTGTTCATCTTGCGACTCAGATCCTGAAATATTGCTCAGGTATTCATCTTCACTAGAACCTAACTTTCCGATTTCTTTTTCAATTATCGTTTGGTTCATCTCTTTTGGAGACCGTATGCATAAAATATTATTATCAACTTCATCCAAAGTCGCATCTAAAATAGCCACATTATTTAGTGGCAATATTTTTCCTATTTCCAATTCAGCCACATCATGTACTGATGCTTCTCCTAGTAATATTTTCGCACTCGAATTTTTACTTTCTTGTGTTGTATCCGGCAGGTGCAAAGGCGAAAACCCCATGGCAAAAGTCGCATTCAAATTTAGTTCCTCGGGTGAGAGTTCCATTGATGTTGCTTCAGTTATTGGATTGGAGGCCGCTAACTCCGCAATAAAATCTACCGCAGAAATTATATTTGGAGAATGCTGCATGTTGTTCTCATTCGGTTTAATTGACTTACTTTTACCTGAAAAAATATTAGTACAGTCTTTTACAGCAGGAAATACTACATATGAATCATTTTGTTCATTCGCTACATTATTTTCCATATTAACTGTGTTTTTCATATACAAGTTATTCTCTTTGGAAGATACGATAGGCTTTTGTTGCTTGAGATTGTGTTCGTGCCCAATTTGAAAAATGATTTCTTTTCCATTCAGTTTAGACGGTGCGACTTCAACCACAGCTTGTGTTGTCGTCGATGACTTAGTTTTAGCTTGTGGTTTACTGTCTTGTACAAAATTTTCAACAGTTTCGGTATCGAGATCCAGTTTTCCGGTTGCTCTAACATTTGCATTTGATATAGTTATAATATCTACATTGGAAGTACTGCTCCTCTGTTTCTGTTCACGACTTTTATTTTTTAGAGAATTTAGTTTTCGTAATGGCTTCTGTACACCACCAATGAAAGTTTTTGAGTTGGTCTGGATCTTGCTTTGTATTTGTTTCGCAAGCGCTGCAAGTTCTTCTGGTGCACGTTTTAGCTTCGCTGCACTCAATATTATTTTCTGCGATTGCTGCAATGACTTTGATGGCGACTCTTGTGATGGTAGCAGCGTTGATGATATTGTTGCATTCACTTCTGCTAGATTTATGGTAGGTTTAACTGACATTTCAGTTTTTTTGTTGGCTGGGCTTCTTGCCTGTATATCTTCATTCTTTTGGTTCGCATCTAATTCAATGGTGCCATGCAATCGCAAAACACTTAGATCAATTTTCTCATCTTGTGAGAGCACTTTATTCTCTAATACAATTAGATTACCACCTGGGGTTTGCGTTATCCCAATTGTGGACTCTTGAGCCGTTTTTAGGGTCGTGTCCTCTATACATATGGGATAAGGTCGCTTAAATGAACATTTGATGGGATCAACGATCTCTAAGCTTTGTTTGCTACTAGTAGCTATTGCATGATTTGCTTGTAAACGAGAATTTTGCGATTTGCTTATTGGATTGCTAAAGTTGAGTATTACAGGTAGCTTCTTTTTGATAATAGATTTACGAGGACTACCGATATTTGCTCCTGTTATGCCAAAAATTTTTTTTTTGTTTTTTGTAAATGTTATTGTATCTTTTAAAGGTGCTGAGATTGTTTTTTCAATATCTGAGCTTATTGTCTTTTGCTGTTGTTGGTTTGTTTTTTGCAATAAATTGCTTTTCAACAATACTTTTGCATGTTCTAAACGGTCTTTCGAATCTGTAAGTTCCAAGGGTATCGACTTATAAGAGGCTTCAGTTGGTTTCGTTGTAATTTTTGGTGGTATAATACTTCGCGTTGGCGTTTCATTTTGCAAGCATTGTTGTTGCCGTTGTGATTCTGCCATAGATAAGAAAAATTATTGTTTTTATATACCAAACCATATTGTAAGAAACAGCAATCATGATACAAAACTATTTTTAATTAGAACTAGAAAGTCAGGGCTATAGTTGGGCGTAACCGACTTTACAAATCCCAGTACCCAATCCAAAATTCAATAAATTTTTTTTTTTGCTTTAATATTTTTTACTCATTATGTAAGGACATCTTAAGAAACAAAATTTTTTTCTTAGTAAAACTGATTTTTCGTCCGATCGTTCCTATGACAGCTATATGTTATACTAAACCGATATTTATTATATTCAGATATATGATTGGATATTATCGAAAATATCTAAATCCAAAATTTGGTAACGATATCTTGAAAAACAAATGGGTTTTCGTTAGTAAATGCGGTTTTTCGGCCGATCGTTCCTATGGCAGCTATATGTTATAGCTTTAGTAACGAAAAAGCAAAATAAACTCGCTATGCCTATGGATTAGGAGTCTTCGTGCAAAATTTGGTGGTTGTAGTTCTAACCGTTTCCGAGATCCGTTTGTTCATACGGACGGACAGACAGACGGACATGGCGAGATCGACTCGAATTTCGATGCTGATCAAGAATATATATACTTTAGGGGTCTGCCAGACCTCCTACTGCCTGTTACTTACATTTGCACAAATATATACCCTTACTGAGTTAGAATTTATCATAACAAACTGCAAGGAATGACGCATAGATTGCATATCTAGTAAATGTTTTTCATATAAATTAAAATTTAAAAAAGGATCTTAAAAAACAATATATATATATATATATATATATATAAACGGAGCCTAAAAAAAGGGAAACCTATGTCCCAATTAAACTGCAATCTACCCTAATAATTTTACTTTGACCTGGACATTTAGCTTGACTTAAAAAAAAAAAAAAACAATTGAAATCAAAGCTCATAAAAATTTAAAAAATGGAGAATTAGCTAATATATTTATCCGAATCCTTTACCCCTTTATTAATAGAAAATCACGAATTTCATTAAAAAGTAAAACTAACAATATTTAAATCTCTATTTGTACCCATTTTACTATACGGCTCTGAAATCTGAGGTTACTGTGCTGCTGCTGCTAGCCACTGAAGCAAACTGCAAATAATGCTGAATAAACTACTAAAAATAATATTTGATCTTCCATTCTACTACTCAACTTCTAGTCTCCACGAAAAAGCAGATACTAGCACGACAAACGATAAGATCTCTCTTGTTAAAATGAACTCTACTATTCCCACAAATCAAAACACAACACAACTCATGTGTTGATCAAGTTAGTAATGATTAAGTACCGATCTAAACAGCCTAGTCCTTAGTTTTTAAGCGTTAAATGTAAGGTTTTTACACAGTTTTCCTTACAATAATCTACAACATTAAGCAATATAATCAATTACAAATTAAATATACTCCTTAGTTGTAAAGCTGGTTATTAGCTAAACTCTGAACACTAAATAATGTAAACATAACCAAATAAGACTATTATAATAAAAATTAAATTGAGTTTATTATATTATTTATTATTATATATAATTTAATTAAAATCTAGAATCTTGAAAAAAGTTAGAAAAAATCGATCAATGGTCAATAAGGGTCTCACGCTTACAACGCCAACGCTGAAAAATTTAGGCCAAACAGGCAGGCTAGTTTGAATAAAATTACAATATATTTACAATAAACATAAGAGTCGTGAATACCCACAATGCCATTAACGTATTTTAAGGATTTCACACATTTACCAATTGACGATTTCGGTAGGATCGGAGTTTCACTTGTAGGCGTCGAAACCAAAGTGCTTGCTGTTGATGATGATTCTTTACTTGCAACTGCTGCTTCTATCAAATCATTTTTTTGTTCTTTAATGTTTTTCTTTGTTGCAAAATTTTTTTGTTTGCTTAAAGCTTCAGCTAATTGACGATCGAGTCCCGATTCTTGCAACTTTTTAAAGTCCAAAACAATTTTATTAATTACAAGCTTTTGACCCACATATCGTGTTAGATCTTTGCTTTCGCTATCGTTAGTGTTATTATTACTATAATGTGCGTCGCCAGACACATTATCTGAATCATTTGTGCCTGGCATGGTAACTATTTAAGCTCTCATAGAACTAATTTAAACTAGGTTTTTAAAACATGTTATCAAAATTACATTAATTCAAAGACGCATTAAATAGCACATTAAATCACTTCTTCACTTTCCACACATAAATTAGAATGCACTTAATACACAAAATTAACAACTTTCTTTTATAAAGAAAGAAAGAAGAAGAAAGTAAAACTTACAACGCATCTAGAATTTAGTGAGAAGCAACAGCAGAAATACTACAGTGCTGTGCAATAACACTGAACTCTGTGTGAAGCAGTCATGAACAACGTAAAACCGACTTTGATTTTGTTCACGTGAGTATACTCACGAACAGAAATACCCCGAATCTTTATGAGCAAATGTATTTTAGCGCCCTGACAACCATGACGCAATGTTTATTAATCTTTTGTTGGCATGTGAGTGCAATTCAGAAGAGAGGAGAGCTAGCATGAGCAAGATATGAGAAATGAGATTTCGTGCTATGCAAACTCTATTCTGAGCATTAGAGGTGTCAAACTATCGATGGTCACACCATCGATAGTTTTCGATATTTTTAAAAAAACTATCGATATTATCGCGATAGTATCGTTAAAGAAGAAATTAAAAAAAAAATCTTTAATGGAACCTGCAAAAATATTAATTATATGTAATATGGACTCATTATGCGGTTACACAACTGTGGTGTATCACCTATTAAATTTTCTTACCGTCAGCCATCTCGAAAACTGTATTAACAACACGCCTTCAGCACCACATGCACCACCCGCACAATTAGCACTACCTGCACAATCAGCACTACCACCGAAAAAATGTAAAATTGCACAAAATTTAACTATTTCAACAAATAGAATTTTCGGAGGGGAAATTACCTGCGCATCGAATGATCCAGAGAAATTTTAGTGATGAAGTTCACAATGTTACATTACAGTGACTATCGATAGTATTTTAAAACAATCGATAGTGTTTGAAAATTAAAACTATCGATACTATCGATAGTACCATCGATAGTTTGACACCTCTACTGAGCATGCGTAAAAAAGTCTTAGTGTCGAAAAAGTCTTAATTGCCTTTTTTGGATTATTTTTGGTATATGGGAAATCGATGTCCTTATTTAAGATTATTTTCAAGGTGACTGTACGTGAAATTTTGCGAAGAAAACGATAATTTTAAAGACGTAAAACATTTTCACTTCTTTTTTAAATGAAAATATAAGCAAAACAGAAAACAAAAATAAAACACAATTTTTTTCTATTTAAATGAGAAAAAACAACAATAATTTAATAACTTTAGGTCATTCAAATCTTGAGCCAATTGCTCCCAAAGATTTTAAATAACCTGTGGCGCCTGCGGGTCGATTTTCCGGCTTTCACCTCCGGATGTTGCTTGCAGAACGCCACAAAATAGTGCAGCTCTTCTTTTGTTGCCGCTAAAATTTATTTTGCCCAGAAAAGCATTTATAAATTATTTTAATTATAAATAAAATTCAAATACTCATTTTGCGCCTCTTTTCTTCCATATTTTTATAGAAAAGAAGAACCATTTTTCACTCACTTTAAAGGTTACAGCAGAGAATATGTATAATAAGAAGACGCATGACCCCGTTGAAAAAATTCATATACGGGCGCTGGTCCTAGCCTTTGCAATATATTTGCAAAATTTAAATATTTATTTGTTTATATAAAACTTATAAATTAATTATTATATTTTCATTGACCCTTGTGATTTTCTTTTTTTGATCGATTTAGTCTCAGTCGTCTCTCTAATTCTAAAAGCCATGTTTGAAAATAAACTAGAAAGGCAGGGCTATAGTCGGGCGTAACCGACTTTAGAAAACCCTGTACCCAATCCAAAACTGAATATATAGTTTTTGTTGCTTTAATATTTTGTATTCATTATGTAAGGATATCTCAAGAAAAAAAATTTTTTTTTTTAGCAAAAACCCATTTTCGTCTGATGATTCCTATGGCAGCTATATGTTATAATAAACCGATATTTATCATATTCAGGAATATGATTTTATATTACTTAAAATCATTCAACCCAAAATTAGGTAACAATATCTTAATAAACGAAAAAGTTTTTCTCAGTAAATGTTGTTTTTCGGCCGATCGTTCCTATGACAGCTATATGATATAGTAAACCGATATTAATTATATTCGGGAATATGATTGAATATTACTTAAAATAATTAAAACCAAAATTTGGTAACGATATCTTAATAAACAAACTAGAAAGGCTGGGCAATAGTCGGGCGTAACCGACTATAGAAAACCCTGTACCCAATCCAAAACAAAAACATTTTTTTTTTAGTAAATGCCATTTTTCGGTTGATCGTTCCTATGGCAGCTATATGTTATAGAAACCGATATTTATTATATTCAGGAGTATGACTGGATATTGTCTAAAACTGTCAAATCCAAAATTTGGTAACGATATCTTAATAAACAAAAAAGTTTTTCTCAGTAAATGTTGTTTTTCGGCCGATCGTTCCTATGACAGCTATATGTTATAGTAAACCGATATTTATCATATTCAGGAGTATAATTGGATATTGCTTAAACCTGTCAAATCTAAAATTTCGTAACGATATCCTAACAAATAAAAAAGTTTTTCTCAGTAAATGTTGTTTTTCGGCCGATCATTCCTATGACAGCTATATGATATAGTAAACCGATATATATAATATTGATATATGTATTTGGGTATGAGCAACAACTATTAAATTAAAAATTTGGTGAAGATATCTTGAAAAACAAAAGGGTTTTGTTACTAAATGTGGGTTTTCGGCCGATCGTTCCTATGGCAGCTATATCTTATAGGTCGAATATCGAAAAAAAAAATAAACTTGTTATGCCTATCGATTGGGAGAGTCTTCGTGCAAAATTTGGTGGTTGTAGGTCTTACCGTTTCCGAGATCCGTTTGTTCATACATACGGACAGACAGACGGACACTGCTAGATCGACTCGCCTTTCGATGCTGATCAAGAAAATATATACTTTATGGGGTCTGCCACGCCTCCTACTGCGTGTTGCATACATTTGCACAACTTTAATATACCCTTTACCATTTTTTGGTACAGGGTATAAAAACTGAATAAAAATGAATTAAAACTTTACGCTGTAAACACTTCAGTTATTGATGCTGTACAGTGGGCAGCGCATTTAACAGAGGTGCGACAGAACCATTTTGTGCTTGACAAACTAAATCAAAGAAACCAGATTGGTCAATTCCTGTGTATGCACCAATAAGTTCGGCCACCCTATGAGGTGATCTGTGTAAATAAACCTATTTAAATATGCGTAGGTAGAGATGTTTATTTATGTTAATGCATATACGCGCGCATACGTATATAAGTTAAACTAAAACTTACTATTTAGTTTCTTTTAATAATATTTTATTTCACGTTGATTTCTTCGTTATAATGTTTTTCTTAACGTTTAATGAATTCCCAATTTAATAACAATATTCGCGAATATTAAATTTCTATTAACAATATTCGCGTTTTATTTATCAGTAATTGGATCTTAGCGTGGCTGTTCTAAACTTCGTAGAGGGGAAGGATTTTATTTGATTATGTTGGAACTTTGCTAGAGTTGATTGGGTACAATAGATTACATTGACCACTTCCGTATTCACCACATCTTTGAAAATAGTAAATCTTCTAACAAAATTTGATTTTTCTAACAATTAACCGATTTTTTAATGCTCTCAATTACATATGTTAAGGAATCTTTGCTGTCAATAGTGGAAGCGCCCGAGTCAACCTCATCTTCGATGGCATTTATATGCCGTCTTGATAGGGCATCTGCTACGTAATTTTCTTTACCAGGCTTGTAAAGAATTTGAGCATTATACTCCTCAATCAAAGCTTTCCATCTTTTAATCTTGGCATTAGGGTTTCTATCTGAAATTGGGAACGTCAGTGGTTGATGGTCGGTACTAATATTCAGTTTTCGGACACCATAAAGATAATTCCGCAAAGTATTTAAGACCCAAACAATCGCCAGAAGCTCCTTTTTATTTTTGGCATAATGTTCTTCCCTCTCGGACAAAGTTCTGGAAGTCATAGAAATGGCCTTACCAGCCTGCGACAGCACAGCTCCTATTGCGTAAGCCGAAGCATCGGTGGTTAAGTCGAACGGCTTATTAAAATCAGGATAAATTAACATGACGTCCACTGATACGATAACGTCGTTTAATTTATTAAACGCGTTGATTTGATCCTGATTGAAATCAGTTTTGATTTTTTTTGACCGGTAAGCACTGACGTGTCCCAATTCGCCTCTTAGAATTGCTGTCAGTGGCTTGGCAATCTTAGCATAATCTCTAATAAAACACCTATAGTAATTAGTGAGTCCCAAAAATGACCTCAAACCACGAAGAGTTGTTGGTAACGGGAATTCTTGCATTGTTGCTATTTTATCCGGACAAGTTTGAATACCACCACTAGTAACTATACAACCAAGATACTCCAATTCAGTTTTGAAAAATTTTGACTTCTCCTTGGAAACTCGCGTATTTGCGTCATATGGGGATTTTAATACCCATTCTATATCTCTTAAATGTTGCTCAATAGTTTTCGAGAAAATAATGACATCGTCTACATAAACATGACAACTTCTCTCTATTTGTTCCCTTAGCACATCATCGATTTCATTCTTTAAGCCGAAGGGCAATCTGCAGAATTTATATTTTCCATTTATCACAGAAAACGCAGTTTTTTCGCGATCACGTTCTATCAATTCGATTTGATGAAATCCTGATTTTAGATCAAGCGACGAGAAGTATTGGGTCCCACCCAGATAAGCTAATATAACCGAAACGTTCGGAATTGGATATTTGTCACTAACTGTTTTCTCATTTAATTTTCTAACATCGACCACCAATATTTTGCGTTACTCTTATCATCGATCCCATTCTTGTCAACTACCCAAATCGGGTTGTTATAAGGCGACCTGGTCTTATTATTCCATCCCTCAGAAGGTCTTGTATTTCATTGTTGGCGAATTCAGCAGTGCTAACTGGATACGGATACGATTTCGAGTAAATTGCCTCATTATTTTCTGTGCGGATTGTCACCATTGTATTTGTGTTGTATGGAAGAGCTTTACTTGGATCTGCAAAGACTACAGAATTTTTTTCTAGCATCATCAAGTTTCAGTTTAGCTGTGAACGCGATCGGACGCTCCTAATAATCGTTCTGTGATTAAAAGTATACCTAAATACATATTAACCAACCAAAAGTGCAAAACATATGAGACAGTGACTCTTTAAAATTGCATCAACAAAAAAAAAATTTCATTTAGCTAAGTGACTTAA
>JBAMBQ010003172.1:0-17074 GCA_037044495.1 Stegana nigrithorax | reverse complement strand
TGGCAAAAGTAAATATCATAAAGAATTGTTTAGATCACGTAAACACAAAAAACAAAAAATAAATAAAAAAATAAAAAAAAAACAGACAGACAGATTGGTAGATAGAAATAGACATGAGCGCGACATGAACAAACAACAATTAAAATTAAATTAAAAAAAAAACAGTTTTCGGACCATAGTGGCATGCACAAAATAAAAAAGAAGAACAAAATAATCATAATAATAATTACACAAAAAAACAAAAAATTAAAAACAAATGACAACAACAATAATGATGACGTTGATGACAATAAATCAGCAATCAAAACATATATATATCGACAATGGGACAATATGAATGAATTGATGAACGAATGAATGAATAGAACCGACAGACAGACAGATAGATAGAAAGCGTGTAGATGGCCCAATAGATGTCTGCATGCTTACCGTGCAGACGTCTGGTCTGGTGTATAAACATAAGCCATTGAGGATAGATACTGAATGTACGATTACGAATATGAAGGAAAGGAAGTTCAGACCATAGTGCATGGCTTGTGTCTACCTTAGTAGGAGTCGCGCGCAATCGTTACCTACCAAATTGATAAAAAAAAAAAAAAAAAAAAAAAAACCAAAGTAAAATTAACTCAAGGCGCACAACTATAAAAAAAAAGGAAAAAAAATTCACCACAGGCAAACAAAAATTCGAAAAAAAAAAAAAACAATAAGTAAATAAACAATTTGAAAATAATTGTAGCATGCTAAAAAAAAACCAAATCATAAAAAAAAATATACTAACAACAAACCGAAATTCTGAACTTGAGGCATGACACTTGGCAACAGCGGAATAGCAAAGAGCTGAGCGAACCAGAGCACTGCAGAGCAGAGCGTAAGAGTCTCGTCTTCGTTTTGTTTTTTGTGTTTTCTTTTTTGTTCGTGATGTTTCATGGCGCTGCTTTTTCATTTCGTTGGCGAGATAATTAAAGATACAGATACTTGGTACACCAACGAAGCGATAGCCAGCGAAATATTTCGAAGGAGCAATGTATATCTGTCCCGTGCCGACCCGACCCGTTGTCCCGTTGACTGTCTGACGAAGTGAGTTAGCGTGTGAGTGAGTGACTGGCCATTTCAATTATCGAAAAATTGTCGGTAAAATGCTTTGATGTGCATATGTACATCGAGTGTGCAAGTACGAGTGTAACATTGCTGTACATACCATATACTATATACCAAGTATACATATACACACATATATATAAAAATATAGATACATATGTACGTCGACTTTCTGCGCGTGAAGCAACACACACGTTGTGATAAGCAACGCATGCTACACAAAAGTATCTGGTATATCTGCTTTGTGGGTGAGTGAAAGCGCCAAAACAAAAAAAAATTGTTCCCATGCAGAACATAGCCACCGCAAGCAACACCAAAGTCAGCCCCAGATGATGTGCCAACTGGCCAATTTTACGCTAAACACAAAGCACAAAATTATGTTCACACACCTTAACTAGAGACCGGCGACCGGCATTTGGCGAGAGCAGCTTAGCCTTTCACTAAAATCTTTTTCATGTTGACATGCCCGAGACTAGACTGTAGACTGTCGACTGTCGAAAACAGGACACAAAAAATCTACTCAGCTAAGGCCTTTTCGAGTTAATTAAGTACAAAGTAGGCCTAGCGGCGATCCTGCCGCTACGTTACGTTTGCCAACTTCAAGAAATTTTAATGCCAAAATAAAATGCTACCAATCTACCTTTGCCTAGAATTTGGTTTTAATCATAGCGAAATCGCCTTAGGTTACACATGAAAATCATAAGCCGCATTTTGACTCTCTCCCTCTCCCTATCTCTCTCTCGCTCTCACTCACTCTGTCAAATTGCTTCTGTAGCTCTTTGTAAAGCTGTAGCAGTGCAAGGGCTTAACTGCTTAAAGCAAAGCTATTATCATACTTGACTCATCACCAACAACAACCAGAAAATACAAAAAAAAAAATACCAGAAATTAAAAATTTTTGGAAATTCGCGTTTTTTAAATTTTATGCAAAAGCACGCAAAATCTTTAAGAGCAGCATCATGCACTTTAAAGCTTACAAACTTATATGCATTTACCCAGCAGAACGAAGTTTATAACATGTTGTTAATTTGGAGACTTCCCCGCCTGTCTTTATTTAAAATAAGATCAAGCTACATGCTTATAAATTTTGAAGCTTAAACGAGGCGATGCCTCATCGATCGATTCGTTATAAAAATTAAACAATTTTTTACTTGTAACTTGTCATGGTCTCATGTGTGTCATCTTCGATAAGTTTTCATTTGTCATTTGTTTTATTTTTAGGAATTGATATGCGAATCAATTGTTTGACTTTGTTAGCCATGTCAATTGCATATTGCCTCCACTTTTTTTGGGACACAAATGCCATAACGAGTCAGACGATTGCTGGAACGAATCAAAAGCAATGTTTGCTAAGGAGTCAAATAAACAGGTAACATCCAATAGGTTAACCTCCATGGCCACATTAATTTCTGTTAATTTTGTTTTTAGAAAGGCACTAGCAATTTTTTTTTAAAATTAGTGTTGGCCAAGACCACTTATTTGATGGCTATTTACTATGAACGCATATCAAAGTAAGAATTTTCTCGTATTGAAGTTGTTAAAATTTTTGCCAAGCACAGATCAAATTCCAAGCAACCGCAGCTCCAAAACAACAAATCAATTAAATTAACTAGAAAATGAAAATTATATTACACAAATTAAGGCAAATTCAGCAAGCGACGCAGACGTGCTGCACACTGTGCAGAGCAGAACTGTGTCGAGGAAAGACTAGAAAATATTGCCAGACTGGCTTGGCTTGCCTTGGTTTGACTTGGCTTGGCTTGGTCCAAGCCGGAATGGGTTGGGTTCGCTGACTGTTTAATAAATTGGTCAAAGGCCTGAATAATTACGAATTAAGCGAGACAAACAACGACGACGTTATATACACTCCTATGTTGTTGTTATTGTTGTTCTTGTCGTCGTCATCGACTATGGCTACTTCGATGATGCTTCAATTGTGAATAGAGTAATATCATCAAAGCAACAAAAACAGAAAGATAGCAAAAATTATAAAAAAAAAAAAAATAAAAAATAAAAGAAAGAACAAAAAAAAAAAAAAAAAAAAAAAAAGGAAAAAAAAAATTATCAACATGATTCAAGTTTTGTCGTTGATGAATTTTGTGTAAGCATAAACAAAAAAAAAAAAAACAAAAATCAGTCAAGTAAATGTAAAAAAAAAAACACAAAAAAATGTTAACAAGCAGCAACAACAACGACGAGTAACGGCTAAACTTGCATGGTTGACGATGCCGTACACGATTTTCATAATGAAGCTGAAGATGATGAAGCAGCACAGTACAGCACAGTACAACACAACATAGCACAGCATGGCAAAGCAGAGCAGAAGCCCCAAAAGCGACAGCAGCGCGCGCAGCAGCAGCAGCAACAGCAGTTCAACTTGATTAAGCGGCGAAACGAATGAACTTCAACTTCAATTTCAACTACTCATTTTTTTTTTTTGCTTTTATTTTTTAACATATTTTTCGTGCTTTGCTCAATTTTGTTTTTAGTTTTTCGTTTTCTGGCTTTTTTTCTTGGGTTCATTTGTTTTCATGATTTTTTACACTTTAAATGTTCATAAACAAAAATAGTTGAAATTCTTGAACCAAATAGCAAAAATTCTAATTAGAAAATACGAACACAAAAGCGAAAAAAAAAAAAGAAAAACAAAACAAAAAAAAAACTATTGAAAATTTTAGTAATAAAGCCAAGTAAAGTCACGACGGGATGCACGAGGCGCACGAAAATATACAAGAAATTGTAAAAAGACCCAAAATGAGAGTGAGCGTTAGGAGGCGAACGATGTACATTGACTAACGACTCAAAGTTTCCCCTCCCGTTTATAGACACTGTGGATTACCCAGCGGTAAATTTCATATAGTTGCCGTAATTTTTGCTCTCCCGTCGGACAGAGAGAGTACAGCAGATCGGATGGGAGAGAACAAGAAAAAGAAAACCTTGACTGTCCCCTGTCCGCTCCATAATGAACTTGCTATTCTGCAGGTTCACTCACTCCTGTTCGCCTGCCTGTTGTACGCGAGTGAGATAGAGCAGTTTCTGTGCTTCCGTACAAAAGGTAAACAACAACAAAAATCAAGAAGCAAACTGATTAACTGTCTAAATGTAATGACCAACTGTGCGAATGAATGATTGCGTTAGAGAAAAGGGAGGGGGAGCGCGCGGATGTTTTCTTATGATGCGCATTGCTGCTGCTGCTGTTGCTCTACTATTCTGTGGGCAGCGGCAGCAAAAGAGAATGTTAAAACTAAAACTGCTGAAAGTGCCAGAGATTAAAGAAAAACAAAAAAAAAACATTAAGAGAAGGATAGCAAGTAAAATAACATATTTCATATGCGCTATTTTTCATAATTTTTTTTTTTTGGTTTCATTTTACTATTTTGGTTTTTTTTTGTATTTGCTACAATTTAATTGGGTCGGTTTGGTTTTGATTTCCAACAAAAAGCAACAATAATAAAAGCAAAAACTAAGCAGAGAAAAAAAAAATAATAGTAATTATCAAATATCCACAAAAAGACAAAACATGAAGAAGAAGAAGTAGAACAACAACAACAAGTTCATTTGCTAAGGTAGTCGTTTCAAATTTGCTACTGGCCTTAGATGAGTTGTTGCTATTGCGCAGCGCTTGTTGTTGTTGTTATTATTATTATTGTTGTTGTTATTGTTTTTATTGCGGTTATTATTACTTTTGTGGTTGTTAGCACTTATTATTAAATAAATATTATGACAAGTTGCCACTTTTGCTATTGCTTGGTAGTAAATAAATCTAAAAAAAAAAAAAAAATCAACACGAAAACAAAAACCAGAAACAAAAATATATGGCTGTAGAAATAAAACCAAAACACATTCTATATATATATATATATATATACAAACACCGACACACATATATACATACATAAACATGTACATACATATGTGCATATACGATTATGTAGTAGCTACGATTATATACTCCTTTTTTTTCCAAATTACCTCAGCTATTACGCAAACGTGATACGACCAAGTAACTTTATAAGACAACAATGCAAAACGCATAATCCGTGGCATGCCTTGGCATACACTCAGAACTCACTAAGCTTGTGCAAAAACACACATTAATATAAGTTAATATATTTAAATGTAATACATAATATTGATAACAAAATACGAAAACTTAAGTAAGCGCCTTTGCATGTAAATAAACAACAAAAATAAAATCATACAACGGCAAATTTGTAGCACATGTGTCTAATTTATTTCTATTAAATTGTTAAATTTAATAAACGTTAAAAATTAACATTAGTTAACATATTATTAACCTTTTTTTAATAATTATTTTTATATACATATATACAGTAAAGCTTCACTTATATACATCTGCAAGTTTTGTATTAGTGTGAAAACAAAAAACTTGCATAAATATTAAAATTTTTAATTATATTTTTAATATCTATAAATTGGTCAGATCAAGTGCAAACATTATAACTGTCATACAAGCATTGAAACAGAAATTGAAATAAATCGCAAATAATAAAAGAAATTATGGAATCACTTCATATACTCCTTAGTTAAAAGTGACATACAGAAATATAAATGTTGGCAAAAAATGCCAAATCAAGTGGAAACCGTTGAATCAGAGACACAAAAACAAATATTAGTGCCTAGGTCAACATTGTCTTGCCTTTAACATAATAAAACAAAAAAAAAAAAAATGGGAAATTTGAAACGCTTATGATGTTATCTATTTTATATATAAAAATTAATACAGCTTGGTAAATATGTTATATACTATAGTTTATATATATAATTCTCAAATGTGACGTCACGCAAAGTTTAGTAACAAATTTATCAATTTCAGAGTTTCGTTGTAATTTTTAAACAAAAACAATAAATTAATAGTAAGACGAACAACAACAATTGATTACGTGATAATTGAAACTAAAAGCACAACAAAATAAAAAAAAAAAAAACCTTACTCGTATTAGGTAAGTCAAGCAAACCGTGAGTGCTGCTGCTGCTGCCGTGTGCTGTTTCTGTTGTTGCTACTGCGGCTGCTGTTGTTGGCTTGTTGCGCGTTGTTTAATTTGAATGTTTAAAACGCACGTAGACGTACGTACAAACGTACAAAACATTGGTCAATAGCAGTTGATGGCAAAAACAAAAGAGAAAAAAACAAACCAAAAAAATATTGTATATGTAATATATACAGCTATATAACACGATATCTGCAGAATAACAACAACAATAACAATAGCAACAGCAGCAACAACAACAATATCATAACCATGAAAATCCATTTTGAAAAATGTGTTAGAGAGTGCAGGCCAGGGAGGAAGTAGCAAAGAAGTAGAAAAGAAACAAAATAAAGCTCAACCGCCAACCAGCAACGATAACAGAAAGCAAAACAAGTTAATTGAAAAAAGCTAAAAGCAACAAAAAGCCACTAACAAAAAAAAAAAAACAAATATGGCTTAATTCTTGAAAATTTGTTAATATGTAATCAAAATATGGCAACAATAAATAACCGCAGGCGAAATAATTTCATTTTGCATTTCGAAATTAGAATGAGTAATTTTTGCGCACAATAGTCGGATACGTTTCGTTTCGTTACGTTACGTTACGGCTCGGACTGCGACTCGCTCTTGGCAGTTAACGGTGGTGATAAGAGTTAGGGAGGGGGGGGCCTAGAGGTATTAGTGGTTTGTTTTTTATACAAAAACCTAGCAATAATAGCAGGCAGCAGGCAGCAGTACAGCAGGTTCGTCAATATTTGTCATTTGTATAATTTTGAAATAAGTTTTATTATTATCGTCGGTGAATCATTTGGCTTGTTAGTCATGGCTTAAAAGCGTACAGCCAAATAACCCAAAGTAACTAAATACAAACAAAGTTATGCAAGTTAAACAAAAACAAAAAGAGTAACTAACATAAATCAATTTTAAATTATAGTATAAAAACCAAAACAAATTTTTGGCTTGCATGGACTTGGCTTTGATCTTCATCTAAGCATATGACGTAGAGAGTCATATTATTTTTATTTTATCTTTTTAATTAAATTTAATTTTAATGCAATAATTTATTTATATGTATTTCTTTTTTTACACACTAGTTAGTTAAGACCTTGGCACTGTGTATGGATTGAGTATAATGTCAACATTATTAAGTATTATTGGTATTTATTTTCGCTTTGTTTTTGTTTTTAAGAAGCAGCTGCATTGCACATATGTGACGAATGTAACTTATATATGCACATCTATCTGTATGTAAAATGCATTAATAAATGAACTTACATTACAACAAACATTACAAATCAATAAGTCGAAGTGGAAGTCGTTAGCTCCCAGGCATGTGCACGTTGGCAAAGCAGAGTGCGCGCGCGTTAATGAAGTGTAGCAACTGCTGCTAGGCAGGACCAAGAGGGGATGGCTATGCGGGTGGACGGGTGGTTGGCTTGCGCTGCATTAACTTGACTGAGAAGACTAAGACTGACTCGTGTCAATAACAAAAGTAACTTAATTCAGCCGAAAAGGGCTGAATAAGCAGCGGGCGGCAGGCGGCAGGCGGCAAAAACGCAGTCAAACAAGAAAAGCAAGGCAAGAAGGCGGGCGGGCGGACAGTCAGGTAGGCAGGCGACAGGAAGGAGGGCGGAAAGGCAGGCAGGCAGACAGGCAACGATTGCATCCACTTTAAAAATCATTTATGAATGAAATGCTCACTCGTTGCCTCGTAAACGCGCGGTGGGCGATGGGTGGTAGGTGGGGGGCTGACTGGGCGCTGGCATGGCCAAGTGCTTTTGGGGGTTGCTGCTCGCAGAGTTTGGGGGTTTGTTGTTAAGTGCACGCGGCTGAGCGTTGCATGCTTGGGCGTGGTTGGCCACGGCATGATAAATTTAAACCAAAACAAACTTAGCTGCTTCACTTGGTTTTTTTTTCTTTGTTTTTTTTTTTTTTTTGTTTTTTTAACCATCCTTTTTTGTTGAACTTATTTTTTTTTTTTTGCTTTTTTTTTTGTTTAATGCTGCGTTTGCTTGCGAGGGTTGTTGTTGCCGTTGACGCTGCTGTTTCTGTTACTGCTACTGCTGCTGCTGCAACATGAAAGGCTACATGGAATACATTATGCCATAATGCGCACCAAATCCCAAAACGTGCAAGCGATTCATGCCATTCACTTGGCGTTTGGAAGCATGTTGGCACATACGCACACACATATACACATACACACACGCAACGCATATGTATGGCATGTGTACATACTTGGTACACTTGGTGGCATGCATACGCAAAGTGAGTACATCAATAATGAATGTTAAAATGCAATTGAGCGACGGTCGGACTCCATGTGGGGTGGTTTGTGTTGATGAGGGGCTTGACGACGGCACTGTTGGTGGTTGAATGTTGCCTCCTATTGACAGCTAAAGCCATGGCATTCAAAAAAAAAAAAAAAAAAATAATAATAAAAAGAAAAAAAAGTAAGCAACAACAACAACGACGACGACAAAACATCCCATACCACCCTAAGTAACGCGCAGACGAAGCGTGAAAATGCGTTACGGATGTGTGTGTGTGTGTGTGGAAATGGGGGGGAAAAGGAGTTGGAGCGGCGTCAGTGAGTCGCTCGTTTGCTCGCTTACAACTTCCTGCCTATGCATAATTATGGCCAAGTTAGCATGCTTACAGCAACAGCAATAGCAGCAGCAGCAGCAGGATTAACAGGACAAGTCGAGGCAGCCCGTTGAGTTGCCTCAGCCGTCAGTGGTTGCTCGCTGCAATCGTCAATCGCCGACTTAAAGCGTGTCTGCGGTGTTATGCCTGCTGCTTGCTGCTTGCTGCCTGATGCCTTGTGCTCTGTGCCTTCTGAGCCCTGTGTTGGCCATTGACAGTTCATTGGCAAAACGTTGTTGCCAGCGCAAGCAAAACTGGTACAGTCAGTCAGCATGGCGCTGCTTGTTTTGCTGCATTCAAGTGTCCCCCAAAGGGCGGTTGCCTCATAATAAATTATTTACTGATCTACAGACGACGGACATGTAGACAGACAGCACAGACACCACAGGCAGGCAGGCAGGCGGGCAGCCAGCAAGACCGACAAGACAAGCGTTGCAGGCGCTCTAATAGTTGATTTAGTCACCATCTTCTTCTTTTGCTGTTTTGGCGTTTATGTTGCTGCCAGTGTTGTTGTTCTTGTTGTTGTTGTTTTAGTTCGTCGTCGTTGTCGTTGTTTTGCTCACATGCAAAATAATTGCAAATGCAGCCAAGTGCAATAGAAATGCAAACGCAGCAGCAAGAGCAGCTGCAGCTGGAACAGCAATGATGAACAAACTTTTATTGAACTCAACTTTATATAAAAACAGAGAGAAGAAATAAAAACAATAGCAACAAAAACAAAAATGCGATCAAATTAAAAAAAAAAAACAAAAAAACAACAACAACACGACTCTATCAATAAACACATATGCACAGCCCCGCAATTGAAAGTATCAGCAGCATCAGCAACATCAGCAGCATCAGCAACATCAACAGCAGTCACAGCATCAGCAGCAGCAGCATCAGCAACGACAGCGGCGGCGGCAGCAGCAGCACCATCGTGTTGCTGCGCCAACTGTGCCGGTGACGTGTGTTGCCGACACAAAGCGACTGAATGCAACAATAACTACAACAACAACAGCAGCAGCAAAAGCGAAAGGAAGCAGTTTGCGCGTGTTCACACTGCAAAAAACACAAAAACAAAAGAAACAAAAAACCAACATCTTCAAACTTCTAATCAACGAAAATTTTTTTTTTTTCTTTTTTTTTGTGCTTAGAATTGAGTTTTCTCATGCGCATTTTAGAAATATTATCCCTTTACGTATGTGACATTCACATTCTTACACTAAAGCACCCAGCCTATACATATTGGAGTATAAAAAATGTCAACAAACGCAGCATTCTTTACATCCCATCTTAAGCAAATTCAAACTTTGTCTTAAGGGCAACGATAGGCTGCAAGAAGCTGTGAAAATCTGTAATTACTTTAATGTCATTTTATTATTTATTATATATGAATAAAATAAAATATTGAAAATTACAAAAATTGCCTATAGTCTTTGCTCCCGTATGTATAAAATAAATAACTTGCCGTGTACTTTTGCACATTGCTTGGCTGTCAGCTTGCTGTCTGCTGCGACGCCGCCATCATTGCAGCCAACGTTAACTGGCAGCAACCACTTGCACTTTATACACTTTACCAGTTTTCGGGCTGTCGGTGTTGCTGCTGCTGCTGTTGTCGTTGTTGTTGTTGTTTTTGTGGCCATCGTTGATGCTGCTACTTTGTATATTGACAGTTCAAGGACCAGGCAGCGGCAGCAGCACCGACAGCAGCAGCGACAGCAGCAGCAGCAGCAGCAGCAGCAACCGCAGCAGACTGTTAGTCAAACTGGCTTTGCCCAACAACGTATCAGAAAACAAGAATGAAAAAATATACAACAAACAATTACAAAAAAAAAAAAAAAGAAAAAAAACGAAAATAAGTGAAAAAACAAGCCAAGCCAAGCCAAGCCAAGCCAAGCCAAGTCAGGGCAAGGCAAGGCAAGTAAATAAACAAGTACGCTGCTAAAAGCCAAGTAAGCAGACCAGACCAGACCAGGCAAGGCAAGGCAGGCCGGGCAGGCAGACAAGGCAAGCTCATGAGCAGGAAGTAAGCCATGTTGGCAGCAACAGCCGGCTGAGGGATGCGGTAGGGCGTCTCTGCTCGATTGGGAGGACCGGGTTAGCTGAGCTGAGCAGCTAAGTAACTGGCTAACAGCCTCATTGGCTCATTGGCTGGCTCTCTGGCTGGCGCGACTGTTTGCTGATTTTGTTCCTTTTTTTTTTTTTTTTGTTGTTTTGTTTGGTTGCCTTAAATGCTAAAGCACTAAGGTCGCAGCTCGTCGTCGTTCCACGTTCACTCTTTATTGTTGTTCTTGTTGTTGTTGCTTTGGCTGTTATTGCACTGCTACTGTCGCAGCTCTATCAACATTTCCTTGCACAGTTTCCCAATGCTTCGTGCACATTCATTGACAACACAGCATCGTCAATGACAACACAGGTCGACAAACGTATAAAAGAAAAGGAAGTGTTGCTATACCCTATACACAGTTCTGACTCCTAAATAAGGCAAGCGGTCTATGTTAAGATTTTACGAGAGAAGCCCCCTCCTAGAGTCGGCAACAATTCGCTTGATAAGAAAAAAACAAGAAAAACAAATGACAATTACAAGTTAAAACTGTACTCAGCTTAGATACAACTTTTTTCTTATTTTTTTTTTTAAACAGGACTAATGATGATAATGATGATATTTACATAAAAGTAACTCAAAGTCCTATCGGAGAAGAAATCTTCTGGTTTGCATTTCGATTCCAGTTCGGAAAATAAGAAACTTGCTAAACTTTTCTTTGTTTTCTCAACTAATTAATTTCGATATGTATTAGAAATAATGAATTTAAGGCCGTTGCACAACACTGTCACTGTGCTATTGGGACGACAGCACGCAAAGGGACTAAACCTGTTCCATAACTAAAACTGAATTAATTTCAACCAAAAAAAAAAAAAAAAAACTACTTCAAGAAAATCGATTCTAAATACAATACATCATTATTAAAACATATTTTTTTATTTGTTATTAATAAACAATGTTAAAAAAAAAAAAAAAAACGGGGGAAAAAAAAAAGAAGACGACAATCCCAAAGTTTGTATGCTTTATGCGTTGTCGCTTTTTGTCACTGTCTTGTCAAGCCACCCACCATCTACACCGCCCCCACCCCCAGTCACAGTCGCACTCCCACGACCAGCACCCCCCATCCACCACCGACTGCCGCCACCAAACCAACCAAACCAACGCCGATTGTCAGTGTCGCGCTTTGCTTTACTTTGCTCCGCTCCGCTGTCGATCGATATTTGAAATGCCTGCGAGCTGTAAAGTAGGCAAGAGCAGCTGGGGAAGGGATGGGATGGGCTGGGCTGAGCTGGGCGGCTGACTGTCTGACAGTGAGTTAGTGGGCGGTTGGCAGACTTGCATGTGTACAAGGGTACACGCTATGCTAAAGGACAGCTGATAATGTTTTTGTTGTTGTTGTTTTTGTTGTAGCTGCTGCTGCCGGGCATTAGACAGCATAGTTAAAAGGTAGACCAGAAGGCAGCAAAACTTTGTCGTTGTCATTGCCAGTTTTTTCTGCTACTGCTGTTGTTGCTGTTGTTCTTATTTTTAATGTAGTCCGCCAACGCATATTGCGGCTATTGTTACCCTCATATTGCTGTTGTTGTTGTTGCTGTTGTTTTTTTTTTTTTCACGACATCTTTTCAACAGCCTAAACAAAAACACACTCGACGTACATCCTGACTAACTCGCACAGTAGCTAACTGGTCTGCCTGTCCGTCCGTCTGATTTTCTGGCCGGTCGGCAAACTGCCCACGCCCGCGCCTACACCCCTACCGCAGCACCCGCCTGGCCAACGCATTTTGACCTCTTGCGCCATTGTACTTACACCTGTGCTGTGCTGTGCTTTGCTCTGCTGTCGGCTACCTTTTCTTTTTCTGTTTTTTTTTTTTTTTAATTATTTTATTTATTGTTTTTTTTTTTTTTTTCTATTCTTTGTTGGTTGCTTTTGCTTTGGTTTTATTTATTTTTATGTTTTTAGTCATGTAATGTTGTCAGTAATCATGAGCATGACAACGATGATAATTACGATGACGTGTTGCTGCCGCACACAAAGCCGCCAACAAAAGCGTGCATATGTGTGCGCGTGTGTGTGCATGTGTGTGTACATGATGCAAGTCTTTGCCAACTGTGCGCCATTCAAGAACTGTTTTGCATCGCCTCACCTGTACACCAACACTAACGGTACCGGCCGGGCAGGCCAGTGCAGGGAAGGGCAGCATGGGAGATGTGCCGAGTATTGTGTGTTTGAGTGGGCTGCTCTACTCGAAAGCAAAATTCACAGACATAACGGGAATAAAAGGGCGCCACAGAACAGCGTTGCGTTGCGTTGCATGCGTAATCATGTGGGCAGCGACAGTTGCAGCCGCAGCCGCAGCCGCAGCCGCAGCCACAGCCACAGCAGCAGCAGCTGGTGCGTTTACATGCGAATGTTTGTTGTTGCCAATGACAAATTTTGTTGCAATTATTGTTGTCATGGTGTTGCCATTTTGTTGCTTTAGCTGTTGTAGTTGCTGGTGCTGCTGATGCTGCTCCTGTCGCTTTTGTACATTTTCGATTTCATTTGAATGCATTTCATTGCTGATGGCATATTTAATTTCCGTTAATGCCATCAAAGCAAACTTTCGAATAAGTTTCGAGCCGCCTCTGATTGGCTTTCGTTTGCTCTGCTCTGCTCTGCTATGCTTTTTTCATTCAAAGGAATTACAACAAACTCAGCAACAACAACAACAACGACGACACGAGGCAACAATTTTCAAGCAGAAATCCACAATTTCTTTTCTTTTTTTTTATTCGTTTATATATTTTTTTTTTTGCACGCTCGCAAAAACAGATTTTCATCGTAATAATTTTTATGGTTATTTTCTTTTGGTAAAAACATTTTTTGTTTCATTTTTTTTTTCTTGGTTTCTCGATTTTTTTCGTATTGTGGTTATGCATCGTTGCTGTTTTCATTATTTTTCTTGTGTTTGTGTTGTATGGTATTGTGATAAGGTATGCTTAACGCCTACGAATTTTTATCAAAAATACATGCACATGCATGCATTTCTTTATTTAATTTTTTTTTTTTTGATAAAATACATTTTTTTTTCTTTAAATAAATTTTATTATGCAATGAAATTTGCGCAATTAAACAAATACAGAAACAGTACACAACTGCATTAAGGAGAAAAATGAAAAATCAAAAGAAAAGAAGAAAAAAACGGGTGCTTAATCAGCGTAAACACAAACGCGCCTATAAAAAGACTGGAGTAATCCAATAAAGTGAAAAATGCCACTAGGCAATTAGCAAGATTGGGGCTTTGAATAAAGAAGTAACATGGTTTTGAACCTTACATGGGCCAAGCCACCTCAAACGAACCTTCTACGGATAACAAAGACGAAACGACATGCAGCGGAAACAAATTTAGACTCAAAAAAATATAACAAAATAAAAATAAAAAACAATTTTATTTATGGAATTTTAAAAAATAATTTTTTAAATTACAAAAAAGAAACTGTACATACTTATACATATATACGTTATATCAAAAACAATACAAAGAAAAAAATTTATGTACAATAATTTCAAAGTAATTATGTATATTATTTTACAATTATTGCAGCAATCACAACAACAGCAACAGCCTAAGTAAGCGCGTTTGTGATTGCAAAAATAAAAAATAAAAATTGAAAAACAAAAAGGCAAAAACCAAATAAACAAAAAGTAACAACAGTAACAACAATTGCAAATGCCAACAACTTAATTTGAATCGAACTCACGATTGCACTATGTAAATCCAATTCGTTTTTGTTTTACTCGCCTTTTTGTTGTTGTTATTGTTGCAGTTGCTACAAAATAAAAATACAAAACGAAAATAAGAAGCAAATTAACAATTACATAAAACCTTGGATTGGCTATGGATAGGCTGCCTCTGAAATAACGGACGAGCGTAAAATCAAAGAAGTAACAAAAAGCAACAACAAACATACATACTTACAGACGGACAAACAAACAAACAGCAACAAAACAGCAATTGGATTATGCAGTCAGACGTGGAACATGAAAGGAGTTATTTTTTTTTTTGTTTTTTTTTTTTCGTTTTTAATGCAATTGGCTTAGGGAGTTCAACAAGATTTTGATTACCAGCTTATTTTTTCGTTATTGTTTTTTGTTTTGTGTTGTATTTGGCCTGGCTGTCTGCTTGCGCATGCCGTTATAGTGCGAGTGAAAGAGCACAAGCAAGAGCGCAAATAACTAAGTGAACGGTAAGAGAGTGCAATTGCACTAATAGATCAACAATGATCAGCGTAGAAAGGTAATAAAGAAGTCAATTATAGCAAGCAACAATAATAAAAATAATAATAATAATAACAACAAAAAATCAAGGTAATCAAAGTGGGCGCCAATTTTCTATTTTTGCCATTTTGTCTTTGGATTTTCTTTTCCTTTTTCTGGTTTTAGCTATTAGTTTTCGGCTTCATCATTTGGTTTTGACAGTCACTGACTACACTCACCGACTTTTACAAAAAGTAACAGACGACAAACACTCCAAACGTTTGCAGCAAACAGCAACATCATGTTGCAAAAAAAAACAACAACAATCAAAAAAGAGAGTTGCAGCTAAAAATGAGTGCTACTCACTTGCAGCAGCACCAACAACAACAAGACACACAACGAAGCAGGAAGAGAGCATGGAGAGCGCTGCTTAAAAAGTGCCATGGAGTCACTATATTGCCTACAACAACCACAGGAGCTCGTGAAACTCCGGGTGCAACTGGACGGACGGATTTTTTTTGAGTGACTCCATGACACTTCCAGACAACTTTCGCTGTTTTTATGCACAAGCAACGCAGCAGCGAGTAAAGAAAGAAAAATTAAGAAAAAAAAAACTACTCACAGTCAGCGAATACGGCAGACAAAACATGCAAAGAAAAAAAATTAAGATTTTTGACAAGCAGCAACGGTCCAAGAAGAGGAAACCATGAAATAAGCAACATCAGTTCGTGTTGCAGCAACGCTAAAGGAGAATATGTATGGAAATGCCACTAAAAAAAGAAACAGCCCATAAAGAAGAGTTCATACAACAAAAAAATGCAAACATATATTTTTTTCACTATGCGTCGATTTTTGTTTAGAAATAACTCTCTTGATTCTCCACTTTTCTTCATAAAAAAAAAAAAATTGTAAAAGAAATCATAAGAAAAAAAAACACTTACCCAAAATTGTGAAAAAAAACTGTTGTTGAAGATCGGCGGCGCGCGTCTGCATATGATGTACAAAATTTTATTTCCGGCACCAAAAACAAAAACAGAGAAAAATATCATAACATTAAGAAAACCCAGAAAACGCAGCAAAGACAGTGTTTACAGTTGTGTAAAACAAAAACTATAAAACAATTCATTTTGTAAATTAATCTCTGCGAGATTCTATCAAAATTGCATGATACTTGTCGACACGGATGGCAACTAGAGCCGCTAGTCTCGGATCTGTCTTGCATATCTCCGAGACAATGTCCAACAACAAATCACATGTTCTTGTCCCACTGATTTCTTTTGCCCTGGGGAATTCAGTGTGTCCCGTATGTCTTCGAGAGACTTTGAGCTTGCATGTACCCAACGAGAAGGCAATCTAAGTGAGTGTGCGTGTGTGTTGTCATGTGCGAGAGTGTGGAATTGCGAACGCGCGAGCGCGCAAAGCCATCAAATGATGGAAACAAGAACAACAACAACAAAAATGGTAAATTTTAGCGATAATTTCTGATTCTATATTTGATATTATTATTGTCTTGTTGTTGTTGTTGAACATATTTTTAGGCACGTTTGAAAGGCCAATGCCGATTTACTCCTTTCGCTTTATGCGCGCGGCAAACATATTTCTTCTTTTTAAGTGCTTTTTTTGTGTAAATTTTTTTTTACTTTTTATGTGGTCCTCACTCACACTCGCATACAAATATATCTAAAATCATACAACACATACACACGCGTACTAAGAGCAGCACATTTCGGCTTTTTGCTTGTGCTACTTCTTGTTTCTTGTTTTTCTCTTTTTCTCTTTTGCTTGGTGCTTCTTCTGCTACTACCGCTGCTGCTTGCTCACAATATCAGTGACTTTGATGTGTTTTATTTTCATTTATTGTTGCTTTTTGTTTAATGCTATGCATAATAAGAAATTTTGTTGTTTGCTGTTGTTGTTGGTGTATAAAACTTTCAATGAAAAACGGTACACGTAAAATAAAAAGCTAAGTCAACAAATGAGAACGCATGCAGCCAACAACAACAAATTCTAATAAATTATTATTTGCGATTTCGCAAAATTCTACTTTTCACTTTTTCTGTTCAATTTCTTAAA
>JBAMBQ010003170.1:0-21831 GCA_037044495.1 Stegana nigrithorax | reverse complement strand
GCAACTGCAACAACAACAACAATAGCAACAACAATAATAATAATAACAAACAGCATAGCGTACATTTTACTTCCGGCTGTTGAACAAGTGTCTGTGCGGGTGTGTGTTTGCTGTTACACTATAAAAATAATAAAGTAACTTCCTAATTGTGGCACAACAACAACAAAAACAATAACAACGTCGGCATGAGAAAGTAGAGAAAATAATAACAATAACAACAACTACTGCAACAGTACATGCAAGCAGCAGCCGCGGCTGGCATAAATAAAACACAGCACTTACACACCCACACCAGCATACACACTCACAGCTCGGACTTGCACCGCAGGCTAGCGCCACGTTGTTATAAACTGCTGCGCAGCTGCTTGCCCGCGTGTGTGTGTTTGTATGGGTTTGCATGTTAGTTTGCATGTTTAAATGTAGTTAAATATGTAAAAACAAAAAAAAAAAAACATGAAAAAAAGAAACGCAAAAAGAAAACAAAATTAAAACAATTGCAAGCGAAATGAAGTTGTATATTTTAGTCAGCAGCGTGCGCTGATAACGACAGCAGCCGCCGGCAACAAGATGCGAAAAAAACTTAAACTGCCTGGCTCGCTCTATCTTACTGATTTATTTTCTCACACAGTCACGCTCTCTTGTTCTCTTTCTGGCGTAAACATGCTGGCTAGCTCTGCTGTGGCTGCGTGAAATTTCATGCAATAAATTTGATTTGTTTAGCAATTTGTTGCATATCGCGCACAGCGCATTCACAAGGCACACACACGACATTATATCAGCATGCAGTCACGTTAGGACCTCAACTCATTCGTCCACTCACTTCCGTTTTGTTGCGTACACTTGCCTTTTGGTGACATGCATGCGCCTGCGCACATGTCTCAGCTTGTTGCCATACGCATAGTGCGTAGTACATCTGGCTGCTTCATGACCGCTGTCGTGTTGCTTTTTATCTTATTTTCGTTGTATTGCTGCTTAATGAAGAGCAGCGTGAGTTATTGCGTTATTTATTTATTTTTAGAGATATTCAACATTTTTCGCTTATTTTATTGAGTTAGAAAAAAAAAAAATTGGTTTATTAGAACATTTATTGTGACTTTTTTAACTTTAAATTTCAGTTCAACATAATATAAAAACTAGAAATGCAGGGCTATAGTCGGGCGTAACCGACTATATAAAACCCTGTACCCAATCCAAAACTGAATATATTTTTTTCTAGCTTCAATATTTTGTATTCATTATGTAAGGATATCTCAAGAAAAAACAATTTTTTTTTAGTAAAAGCCATTTTTCGGCCAATTGTTAATATGGCAGCTAAATGTTATAGTAAATCGATATTTATAATATTCGGGAATATGATTGGATATTATTTAAAATCATCGAATCTAAAATTTAGAAACGGTATCTTAATAAACAAAAAAGTTCTTTTCAGTAAATGTTGTTTTTCGGTCGATCCTTTCTATGGCAACTATATGATATAGTAAACCGATTTGCCTAATTTGTATACCCTGTACCAAAAAATGGTAAAGGGTATATTGAAGTTGTGCAAATGTATGTCACGGACAGAAGGAGGCGTGGCAGACCCCACAAAGTATATATATTCTTGATCAACATCGATAGACGAGTCGATTTAGCCATGTCCGTCTGTCTGTCTGTCTGTCTGTATGAACGCACGGATCTCGGAAACGGTGAGACCTACAACCACAAAATTAACGCATAACGAGTTTACTTTGTTTTTTCGATATACTACTTATAACATATTGCTTCCAGTGGAACGATTGGCCGAAAAATGAATTTTATTAAAAAAATCGTAACATAATTAATACAAAATAAGCAAAAAAAAAAAATACTAATTGAATTTGGGATAAGGTCGGGTGCGCCCGATTATAGCCCCGAAATAGCCGCGATTCAGAGGTTGTTGGTAATTAAATCTTGCAAGTGCATTTGAATAAAATTTTAAGAGTTTTTGGAAAAATTGGTAATTCATGTATTGTCCTTAAGTTTACTTATCTCAAGTCTGAAGCTCATACGACTCTGCAATTTCATCATCAGCTCTTCGGCTCTTATGCGGCATGGCATACCTCAGCTTACACCAAAAGTTGGGATCGTCCCATTTCAAAAACGTATTCAACTTCAAGTATGCCTTCAATTCATTATCAAATGGTTCAAAGTTCTCCACCTCCTTATAGAGTATAATTATGAGACGTCTGCGGCGCTCTTCCATCGACGCTTGATAGGCCAAGCGAAATTCCATTCGACCCCAATCCGAAGCGAGAAAGTTCGGAGATAACACAATTATGACTCTTTTCGATTCACCAACACTCTGCGCAATACTCTGAGGAATGTATTCGCCTATCACCCAATCACGATCATGCAAACAACAACGATATGATCGTGGCCCGTTCTCCAACTTCGGCACTAACTCGTTAATCATGTCTTCATCCTTCGTGGAGTACGATACAAAAGCATCATACTTTTTGTCCTTATCGAGATCCTCTTCGGCCACAAACCACATGCAACAGTCGTGTTCATACAGCCAAATCATAATTGATTGCTTATAGATAACAGCCAAAATGATTAGAACAAATAGGACCACAATCGATGCGATGGTGCAGCCCATTAGTGTCGGCGAAATTATTATTGAGTTTGTATTTTCACTTGAGCAAAGTAGATCTTCATTCAAATGTATCATGGTTATATTTTTATCTGACAAATTGCAAAGCAGCTCATCAGCATTATAAATGCGACTTTTCAGTTTTTTTATGATGCTAATCATTGGCTTAGATTCGCAATCGCATTGCCAAGGATTATCATTGAGCGTTAGATTAACCTCATGCACTTCAAAGAAATTCAAAACATCTGCACTGAGTGACCTCAGTTGATTACTCCTTAGATCGAAATGTGTTAAATTAAGTGGCAGTTGGGACACTTCAAGAGTCTTGAGTTGATTGTGTGCTGCATACAGTTCAGTCACCTCTGCATATCCAGGCATCTGAATATTTGGTAAAGTGCTTAGATTTTGATATTCGAGGTGCAGCTTCAAGACGGTCACTGCCACTGTTGGCAATGCAGTGAGTTGTAACTTGTATTTGCCTATATCTGCATTACAATTGATATCAAAATATTGTAGATCCCTTTTCACTTTGCATTCACACCCAATTGGACATCGGCGACCATGTTTATCTTGTATGAAAGCACATTCTTCGTTGGAATTGCATAAGAAGACGGTTGTGTTGAAGTCTGAATTTGCTCTTGGATTAAAATCATAAAAATTCACAAATTGCAACTTTTGAATGCTCAGCATCAGACTAAAAATTTTATTGCCAGTAATGTCCAAATTAGTCAAGAGCGGTAAAACTGGCGATTTTCTGTAGAAATACTTAATGATTAGCACGGCAAGGCAAACATGAGAGGCATTTTACACATATTTACTTACAACTCAAGACGAATCAAATGATTAAAAGATAATTCCAGAGATTTCAATTTCCTTGTATTCGCAACTAATTTTTCATCAAGGGCTTTTAATCCATTGCAGCTTAAATCCAAGTAAGTTAGTTCATTTTGATCACAAAACAAATCATCGGGCAAATAATTCACCGATGGATTATAATTAATTGATAATTTTATTAAGTTTATTGCTCCTCGAAAGAATTCCTTCTCTATGCCCGATGAAAACGTTTTTGACAATGTGATCTCATGTATTTTGAAACTAATCAGGTTTTCGATAAATTTGCGTTTCAAGCTGCTGTTAGATGGCATATCAATCCAAGTAAATTCAGTCACGTTCTTTAGTGGCGAAAATAATTCATTCGATAAATCGTTCATACGTTTAAGGTGAGATGTGACTGTAAGTGTGTTTAAACTTAGCGCATATAGTTTAAGTATCTTTGTATCTATGGGTAAATTTCGTAACTTAATATTAAGTCGTTCTGGATTTTCGTTCACATTTACCATGTTATATGTTAATTCATTTTGATTTTCTTGTACGAGGGTAAGTTTACTCACATTTTCCACTCCAAGTGATTTCACCATTTCATTTTGAGCCAAAGATCCAACAAGATTACAATTAATTATTTCCATATATTTCTGCGTTTCCATATATCCCCAGCGATCCAAATCGTAAAAAATATCCTTGAAAAACTCATTTTCGCATTTTACCCTGAAGGTATAATCACTGAATGAAACCGTAACATTCAGTTGGCTTTCACAATTTATTATATAATTATATACATAAATAGAATCAATGTCAGCGTCCTCTTTTGTACATAAACAGTCTTTGCGCAAATATATGCAGTAATCATTTACTACATCAATCTTCTTTAAGCCTTCACTTTGAAGCCAGAACTGCGCTAAGAAAAAGGCTTGTAACAAATATGTACACCACTTTGACATGTTTTAAGAATTATTCCACAACTACACTCAAGCTCTTCTTAAAATCGACTGAAATTAAAATTAAAATAAGCATATTTAATGATCCGTAATCACAAAACTCATTCCGGTCCGGTCGCATATCAGCATAGGTCATAATAAATTTAACCCAAGGTTACACGCAAAAGGTTCAAGGGCAGTTTAATAAGTCTGTGACTTTTTGAATTTCCTGCCCTACAATCTGTTACTAGACTAATGTCAAACGTTGAGCATACTATGTCATTTAGATTGTGTTTTGGAGTTTTTAAAGCTGGCAACTTCATAATGCACATTCACTCGGAGAAGACCATTGCTTTGTCGGTTCCTTTATATCTGGTGTGTAGTGATGGATCCATGTTTCGTCCACGGTTACGAAACGGCGAAAAAACTAGTTCGGATTGCGATCGAACATCTCCAAAGAAAAATTACTTAATGTGCATAAATACCATTTTCATCGCAATTCAAAAGCTGTGAACCACAAACTAAGTGACGCAGCATTTAAAGTTTCTACACAGGAAATTAAAAAAAATCACTGACTTTTCAAACTGCCCTCGTAAGTATTGCGTCTAATCACGGTGTGCGAACCTAATGAACAAGTGTGGACCGGAGTGAGTTTTGTGATATCGAATCATTAAATTAGCTTATTTTAATTTTATTTTCAGTTGATTTTATGAAGTGCTTGAGTGTAGTTATAAAATATTTCTTAAAAAATGGCAAGGAGGTTTCCATATTTGTTTAAAGCCTTTTTTTTTTAACAGATGATTGCTGCAAATATTTGCGGACATGCTGCTTATGTACAAAAAGAGTACAATTTTTCCAATATATCATCACTCTGTTGGTGAGTGAGTAAATGAATGGAAATGTATGTGCAGAAGGTGGACAACTCTATAACACATGACACCGCGTTCGTTTTGGAATGCAACAATAATGCATGCTTACAATATGCTGCTTAAAACGTATTATGAAATATTTTTTGATGATTTCGGCTGAAAATCTTGGCTGGGGCAAATATTGGGGCGAAAATACTGGGGTCGATTTCAGTCGATAGTCCAGCTTATAGATATTATTAAATGACAAACCTATTTTGTTTATTAAGATATTATTACTAAATAGTGGATATCGGTTAACTCTAACATATGGCTGCCATAGAAGCGATCGGCCGAAAAATGACTTTTACTAAAAAAATTGTTTGTTTCTTGAAATATCGTTAAATAACTTAAACACAATTATTAAACAAAAAAACCAAATGTATTAAATTTTGGATTGGGGACAGGGTATTCTATAGGCGAGTGCGTCTAACTATAGACCCTGCCTTTCTAGTTTATAGCTCAAGAAATGAAGAATTTACCTGAAAGCAGTTTAATTTTTGTGATAAGCACAATTCGTCTGATTATTTGGGACTTTCAAGCTAGAACCGGCATATATGCATATATTTATATTCAGTTTTCTATTCCCACATATGTCTTAACTTATAAAATGCTATATTTTTTATTTCTGCATTGCATAGTTGACTTTTACAATTTTATTATAATTATTTCAATATGGCTTGGTAAGTTATATAAGACTAATGCAAATCGTCGCCGCTGCGCTTAAATTTATGCCAGCTTCAGTACGAATTTGACATTTGTTTATTCATTTGGGATTGGCACTAGCCCAAAATTCTAGAAATTCATTTATCGAAACTGCCATCTGAGAAAAAGCTAAAAAAAAAAATATAACTCACCTTTAGCAAAACTTCAGAGATATATAAAATATTTCTTGCTATCGTATTTCTATTTTGCTTCGGACATAACTTGTCGAAAGCGATTCAAATATGAAATTTGTTGCGCTAACAAGTTTTTTGCTTGCATTGTGGACTAACTAACGAAGCAAGCGCAAAATCTAAATGCAAACGCAAACCGTGGCAAGAACTTTTTTTAGTGCTGCACGCACGTATGTCAGCCTTCGTGTCTCGTTACAAGCACTTTGGTATTTTTGCCAAATCAACTATGTCACTTTAATCCAACTTGTATGTGCGATGCGCTACGATACGCACATACATACATATATCGAATGCAAAGCCCAACCAACGTTGGCATCATAAAAATTTTCAATTTCATTTGTGCAACGTGCAATGCAATGTGCAATGCAGCAGCAGCAATGTTACTGCATAGCAACAACAAAAAATGACAACAACAACAACGGCAGCAAAAAAGGCACTTTGAACTAGAGTTGATATCAGCAGTAGCTGAAGGTGAGAGCGCTAACCAGGATGAAGGTGAGGGGAGCGTAATGAGTGGGAGCACGCTTTGATTGCTGCCGTGCAGAAGAGCCAATAAAAGTGTCAGGGATGCATGACAAAGCGCTGCTTTGTATTTATGATGAGCAGCGGCAGCAGCAGCCGTAGCAGCTGGATACTGCTTTAGTGGCAATACCAGCAGCAGCAGCAGCAGCACTAACCTCAACAACGCGTTACGACTGAAGCGTTTGCCAAGGCATGTCAACCCGCAGCTTGCTTTGCCTGCCGGACACTCAGGCCACGAACTGTTGAAGTAACAGCGACAAACTGCAAAGGGCGCCATAGGGCTTCTCTCTGTGTGCGTGTTTGTGAGTGTAAGTGTTAGCTATTGGCAGCGGTTAGGTGTTTAAGTTGCTTGCCTGCCTTGCGGCAGCGTATTGAATATGATTCGAATGCGGGTCCTGCTGGGACGAACGCCGCTCGTTGCCAACACGCAGCTGGATGCTTTCATTGCGAAATTGGAACGCATAGTTTTACAATTGATGGAATTCCAATAAATTTCTGCGTGCCCTACTGCTCACTCACACACAGACTCGCACTTATGCTGGCACTCGCTGTCGCAGTCAGTGTCGGGTGTGCGTGTGACATCATCGCTCACTTTGGCGGCAAGTTTTCTTGCGCAATATTTTTTGAAGTGTAGACCGTGGAGTATTTGAATTATTTCTATGCTGTGTTTTATATGGCTGTTATTTTTTATCTGCCTTACACTACCTCTCCTCTCTCTTTCTCTATTTACCACACTCTCTCTCTCACTCTCTTGTGATGTGGAATCTTTTACTTAGTTTTGTGTGGCTGCCAAAGCTTTGACTGACATCGAGTGCCTGGTTGAGTGTAGTTGGTCTGAGGGCGGAGGATTGCCTCGAAAAATACTTGCTGTGCTTAATTAATTAAAGACTTACGGTCCAGTGACTTCATAAGTCTGAAACTGTCGTGGCACAAAATATTTTAAAACGTAGTTGAGTATGGCGCATGTCACACTGCCTTTATATATAAAGTAGTATTCATTGTGAGCAGCAGCTTAAGAAACTAATGACTGCCTTGAGTAAATTGCGAATTGTGTAATTTAAGCATTATTGCTGGTATTGATGCAAAGGTAAACTTAAAATGCAGCAAATTTATTTTAATTAATTCTTATATGTTGTGAATAAAAGACGTAATTCGGCAGCACCAAGAATGAGTCAGAACCAATATTGTTAACCTCTTAGTGCAGATGTGGTTAAGTCAAAACTGGCATTTGGATTAAAAACTTCTGCTGCAGTTGGCTCGTGAAGTACGAAGCCGATAAAGTCTTGCAAAATGCCGATAAAGTCTTAAAATGTAACCTGCAACTTCTACCCTGAATATTTATGCACCAGTGGCCTTGAAAGCCATTAACTCGGCCTAACGGATACTGAAAAAAATCCGTGTGAGGCCCCAGCATAAGTCTATTAGCCAGCTTCGTAATTGAGTTTTACGCCGGCATTATAGTCGCGAATTTTACGCATTAGCCTGGGTCTGTTTAAGAAAATCAGAAGTTATCTGTGTGTTGGCAAGATGCGAAATGAAAAAAGGTACATGGAAGTTTGTCCAAAATTTGTGCAACAAATTTATACTAATTACCTTAACTCCGACCTTAATTTTCTGCGGTTGTTTTCTCGTTAATTAAACTTACTTTGCGGTTGTTAAAATTTCATTATTGCTAAAAAAGCAGAAAAAAAGTAATGAAGAAAAGTGGAGCGAAGAGCAAAATATAAAAATACGCTGGCACACTTATGACGCAGACACTCTTGCGCACGAGTGCGTGGTGGGGTGGTTGGGAGGCGCATGCTGGCGTTTGGGTGTTCGGTTGAAGTGCATGTAAGATCATTACGAAAGAGTTGCAAATTACGAATGTTTACCGCCGAGTGAAGCACAAAATTTCTGTAATAAAATTGCGAACGTCGGAATATACACAATGAACTAAAAAAAACCAAAACGAAACCAAAAAGAAGAAAACCAAATATGGCAGAAAAATATAAAAAATCTGATATGCCATGAAGTCAGACAGTGTGTGGCAGTACTGTGGGCCTCACATAGAAAGTGGTACATGTGTGTGTGTGTTGTTGCATGCGCCATTATTTAGTGCGTCATTTTGGTAAAGCAAAACTTTCAACATGCGCCAAGCAAATAAGCAAACCAAATTTCGTACTTCAAAAAAAAAAAAATGGTTACATGGGAAATTCTGCAATGCAAAAACAAAGGAAGAAGAGAAAGAGAAAAAAATAAATGGCGATCTACTGCAACGCAAGAAACGTAATTTTTAATAGTTTCGCAATTAAATCGTAAAATTTAACAACTTTCCACGATTCTTAACGAAATTGGTACGAGTGTAGTGCAGGGGAGGGGAGCAGAGCAGAGGCGCCGTGCGCTCGTGCGCAAACCCACAAACTGACACTGATGCATTTCCGGTTTGCTGTTTCGCTGTTTCGGCTGCTGCTGCGCATATCGTTGTCAAGGGTATGCGTGCAGCAGGCAACGCAGGCAACGACGGCGCCACTGACAGGCATAATGAGCAAATTTAAAAAGTTTACTCTTGCCGCAGCTCGGTTGCATGTTGCATGCACGCTGAGGGGCGACAACACGGTGGGCCAAGGGGCCAAGGGTCGACAGCAGGTATCGCTTGCAAATGGCAAAAGTTTTTGATTTTCTTATTCCGCTTTATGCTCGCAATAAATTTTCTGTTAAGCTTGAAATCTTGGTTTTATAACCTGCTGTTGTGCATTTAATTTTCATAAAATCATGCGCTGCACACTTCTCTCTTTCGTGTTTTGTTCTGTTGCGTTGACGTGTTCTTGATTGCCGACACGCTGCAAAATTTTAAATGTAGTAGCCAAATTATTTGTGGCAGTTTTATTTCAAGTAGTTGATGCTGCTTATTAAAAGTGAGATTAGCCAAAGCGTGGCATCTTCGCCATTTTCAGTTTCAGCTTTGATAAGTAACGCTTTAGGTAACTAAACAGCGAACAAAGTTGGACAAATGAGAAGTTGTTAAGTCAGTGCATAATAACTGTTTATGAAATTATGGATAAAATATGCTAACTAGTCTTTGGCTTATATTGCATTTTTTTTTTTTTCTTGGGTGAGGTAATAAATAAATAAATTCTTTAGAATTGTCAATAATAAAAAAAATCTTGTGTTGATTTTACTTTAATCATTCTATCTGCTGTAAACCGAATCAAATCGTATGGCAATTGCATTTAATTTACCAAAATTTTTTTTTTGTGGCAGTTTGGGTTATTGCAATTCAATTGTATTTAATTTTCAGCAAATATATAAATATATAAATAAAGTTGAACCAAATATTGTTGTTAATTAGTAAAAAAAAAAAAAAAAAAAATTGGCGTTGAAGCTTACAAAATAAGAGGCAACCCATAAACAATGTTTCTGTATATTTGATATACGTAAACTACAGCATAGAGTTAAGTTAATCGGGTAACTCCTCGCGGCATAAACTTTGTGCGATTAAATCTCCGAATGTTTTATTTATAAGATATTTCTACAAAATGTTACGTTGACTGTAACAATTCCCAAAGCATTTAATTTAAATTATTACTCAATTAGGTCAACGTCATTACAATTTTGACGCCGAGAGGTAATTAAAACACGCGCGTAATTTAGCAATTTTTGTTTAACTGTTTGCCGCTGTCAGTGCGCAGCTCACAGCATCTTTCTGCATGCCATGAAGTTACAACAACAACAACCACAATAAGAATATCAACATTCGCTACACAGCAGAGATTGGCAACGTCTGCCATCAGTCGTCGACAATTCACTCAACTTTGCCGGCAACTGTGCGTCCTGTGTTCTCGGCTGCCGTCATTAAGGACGATTTTGTGTGGGTAAATTTTGTGTTCATAATATTTTGTCGGACGCGTACGCAACATTTTCATTTGAAATTTTCGCAATGGCGAAGTTGAAGTTGTAAATAGTTTGCCAAAGTGACAGCAATGGGCGGAGGCTGTCGCCGTTGAAGACGTTTCATTTTTGTTGTATGTTTTATGTAAGAGTATCCTGCACTTGCATAGACCATTGAGTGCAGAATGTTTGCTGTCTGACTTAATGAGTTTTGCGCGTGTTTTTCGTTTTTATTTTATGTTTTTGGTTTTTTGTGTTATAATATCAAGAGTTTAAACATTTGGTTCATGGCGAGTAACTTATGGCTCTGTAGAGGCCAAGCAACGCCTGCGGTTAGCTTTTCGCTGTATATTTAATTATATGAAATGCATTCGTGGTGTGTGAGAGCTTTGAGCAGAGTGCCGTTTTACTATTAACATCAAAGTGGCATATGCCAACAGGCGCAAAAGCCAAAGCAATTTGAATATCATTAGCCGGCTGCTGTAACATAAACACAGAAAACACTCAACGCAAAAAAAAAAAAAAAATAAAACATTAAAAAAATAGAAATGGCACATGCAACTGCCAAATGAAAAGGTTCAAATCGACATGCCAAAAAAAAAAAAAAAAAAACACAACAAAAGCAACACAAACTTGGCAATAAGCAAACACAAGTGCAAGCATAAATAAAAGTTCTTATCTGATTGCATAATAATGTGTGCTCAAGGATTTAATGTGCTGCTGCTGCTGCTCCTGCTGCCAGGCCATGTGAGGTGAGTCAGGCAACTGCGGTCCTCGACATTTGATTTTGCGCATATGCACAGACAACGCATGACTTTTGTGGCAAAAAAAAAAAAAAAAATAAAAAAACCAAATGTAAGCTATAACAAAAAAAAAAAAATCAAAATAAAAAGGGGGAACAAAAATCAAAATTCAAAGCAAAGTCAACCTTTGCCTGCGACGTTTGGCTCCGAGGCGCGCGCATAATACATTTTCGTGTTGACAAGCCGTGCCGTTAGGGAATTTGTCTGTTTGAGGCTGATTATCCAAATAGAGTTGATAAGCAAACAACAAAAACAACAACAACAATAATAACACGAGTGGAGTAGAGTAGAGCAGAGCAAAAGTAGGCAATGCAAGCATCGAAAACTACTTTGCTGCTGGCACACCCTGGCGTATACGTAATGTGCGCCTATGCATGCGCAGACAGACACACGAACAGCCGAGGCAGTCTGTCGAGGCAGTCGCGGCAGGCAGCTAAGCACAAAAAAGAATTGAATTTTCTTATCGCACGTTTTCAAATTAACCCAACGACGTACACTTACATATTTTCCATTGTATTTTTGGCCTTTTTCGCTCATTTTTTTTGGTTGGCTTTTGCTTTGACTTCGTTTATATTTTGTTGTTTTTTTTTTTTTTTTAACGCGTTTACTATGGCAGCAAGCTGGGCCATTTTATGTTTTTTTCGTGTCAAGCTGATTTGAATTTCTAATAAAGTCTTTGCGGGTGTTGCTTGCCTTGTTTTGTTGTATTGCTGTGGCTGCTCCTTTTGTTGTTGTTGTTGCGGTTGTTGTTGTTGTTGTTGTCTATATTGTGCGTTCGTTGGTATCGGTTTTTGTCGTATGTGTCATCATTAGCAGCACATTTAGATATGCGCACGCTGAACCTGCCAGCCCCTTTTGTCTGACGCCTCTTTGACTTTTGACTGCGTTGCGTTTAGCTTTGCTGTCCTACAGTTTGGTTTTTATTTTGTTCTTATTTTTTTTTTTCTGTTATTTTTTTTTTTGTTGATATTCTTTTTTTCTTTTCTTTTGTTTCCACTGAGTAATTTTCAGTTTAATGTTGACACTAATGTTAATTTACTGCAAATGGGCCCCAAAGTAATTTTATAGCCTTGCAAAATCTTATGGGATATCATTTTGGGATAATCACTCTGTGTTAGGCCTTTGTTATTGTTGTTGTTGCTGTTTTTGTTTTGCTCTCTGTTTTTAAAGTTTTAATGTTTAAAAGACTTTAGCAAAACTTTTCATGTGTTAAAAATTAAAATTTAATTGTTGCGCATTTTTTATAGCTGACTAAATTAATTGTTACATTTTACAGACATAGCAAATAAATTTTATTGTCCTGTTTTGCTTTGCATATGTGTTTCAATTTTAATGTGTCTGCGAGGCATTTAGCATTCATAAAAGAATTTTTAATATTGTATATGTCAATAAAGCGTAATGAAATTTTATGATTTTGCTGTGAGACTAGGCACGTATAAAAATCATTGTGTGTTATAAGCTTATTTGATAAATTTTCACATTTTATCTGCTACAGACAGATGCATGATTAGCGCTTTAATGTTATGCTAAAGCGTGATGGCTGCTTAAGCGTGACAGTAGCTTGTGTATAAAAATAATAAAAAATAGGTTGCTTACTTATACAAAATTTAACAAAATGTTTAATAAAAAGTACTGATGCCACATCTAGCTTTGAAAGGATTGACAGCAGCTCTTGTCAGCTTCAATCAAATGCCCCGCATTGCCTTGAATCTGTTGAAAAATTAAGACTGTGTGTGTAAACATTATTTTCATCGCCTGTAATGATGAAGAGAAGACATTTTCTTGCCTCTGAAGCAGCTGTTTTCGACGCGCCAGTGTAAAGCATAAGGACACTTGCTGCTTATGTCGTGTGCAAAGAGTCACATACATTTGTTATATCTTTAAATATTGAAATATGCCAATATGACATAACGAAGCAATAACTACGGCAATTGCTGCCATAAGAGATCACTGCGAATGAATTTCCACCCACAACGCCAAAAAAATGCACATTCAAGACTCAGGCAAGCGCATTAAAGAGCAGCTGTTGAGTAAGCATTTCATCAAATGTTAAATAAAATAAAAATAATGAAAAAAAAAATCAAATTTAAATCCACCGAAAAGCACAAAATGCGTGCGAAAATGAAGCAATGCAAAGAAAATCAAAGTATGAAACTTGTTTACATTTTTGCACGGAAATCCGATTATATGCGGCTATTGTTGTGCGATGCTGCGGCGCTGTTTGCATTTTTCGCCACAATTGACAAATAAAAAAGGGAAAATATGAAATGAAAATTTCATAAATAAATATATGCAAAATAAATAAGAAAAAATAAAAAAAAAAGCGTACTGCATAAAAAATGTTTGCCAATATAAAACTTTTGTGTTTTTTTTGGCATAAGAAGAAAACTTTAGTTATTTATTTATTTTTTTTGCGTTTTTATTGCATGCATATACAAACATTGCTTATTGTTAATAATAATTTTATGACATAAATCAAGCAAACGAAACAAGAACAGCAGCAACAACAACAATAACCAAAACAAGGCACAAGTGCACTTGTGGGTTTGAGTGCGTATAAAAATTGCGCCTGAACGCATAATTTGTGTAACGAGTTGTAAATAAGTAAGCGAGTGAGCGAGCAAACAAGTTGGCAGCTTAATTTTTGAATTTATAACGCAGCTATAATGTCATCATCATCATCATCATCATCATCATCAGCAGCAGCAGCATCATCGTAGCACGTAGCTACAGCAGCAGCAGGCAACAGCATCAAAAACCGCTTCACTTATGCTTCCCTTTGCTTTAATAAAAAATAAAATGAAATAAAAAAGTACCCAACTTAAATGTGAAAAAGAAAGAAATTAAATAAAAGGAAAAAAAAAGGAAGAAAGGAAAAAAAGCTGCACGCGCTTTACATCTTGCAGCAATGCCGTAATTGCGACAATCTGCTGCCCCAGTGCTGCACATGTCGATCGCAGCACAAAATGCGAAATGAATTACTCTGCGTGCAGCAGCAGCCAGGACATAATGTGCCATTTGGCTGCGTATACTCAGACGGATGAGCCTTTAACTGTGGCGCGCACAGATTGAGTCATCGCCATTACTGCCGCAGCCAATAAAATGTGCGGTGCGCAGCAATTGCTGCTTGGGGTTTGTTGCTGCTGCTGATGTTGCTACTCTTGTGGCGGTTATGTGCTGCTGTGGCTCGTGTTGCTTTAATAATGTTGCTGACAAGCAACAATTAAGTGTGTGCGCGGTAATGTTTAAATGATTGGAAAGTGATTGCAGTTTTTTTTTCCTACTATCCCCTCCTCCTCCCTTTGAAACATAGCGTATGCGCGTTTTGTTACTGCTTTGTCGCCATATTATTGCGTATACGCGCTGTTAACTGCCAGCTGTGTTTGCATTATTTGTTTAAAGTGTTTTTGCTTTTTGTTCGTTTTTTGCTTTTTTGGTGTGTTGCTTTGTTTTTGTTTTAACATGCATATTTGCTTAGTGCAGTTGCGTCTTATGGCCACATGTGCAACATGATTGACACTTTATTCTATTTACATTTTCATGCTTCATGCGTCAATGGCATTTATTTGATCGTATGTTTACTGTTGCATTTATTTGGCCAGCAGCTTAGGTGATTTTACGCTTGTCATAGTTCTGTTTGCTGCCTAATCGGCAAATACTTGTTTTCCAATGACAGAAACATATCAGCATAAATACTGTTTAGCAGGACAATGCGCAGTCTACACGGCAAAGCATCTGCTTTACTGAGATACGCCAATTTGCCTGCCTGACTACAGGCTTCCGTATAAATGCATCCTTCGTTGTAGAAGCAACTTGCACATATCAGCACACTGACCGTAAGTTGTAAAAGAAATACTTTTTCTGTTGATCTGCTTATCGGCGCACCTGCTTAACCTTGTTAGACAAATAATTCTTATACGCTCAGAGTCGACATACACCATAGGGAACGCATGAGCTGGATTTAGCGTAGAGTGGCAATGCAGAAAAGGAAACGTAGGCTGAACGCTGGACATACCATCTTATGCTTAGCTAGCTTAAGAAGCCTAAATATTAGGTAATTTAAGAAGTGTATGCGGTTTTTTTTACTAGATGCTGTTTATAGTGTAGCAATAATCTGATTATGTCAAAGGCGACAATTCTGGCTGCATTTTTTGTGAAAACAGTTTTGTAATTCGTTGTTGTTGTATGTCACCTTTGAAATCTGTTTCTCATTTTGAGGCAGTATATGAAATATGTTAAACTTTGGCTGGGTTCATAGGTCCAGCAGCTTGAAGCCATTGAGGTTTATGGCAAGACAGCAACAGAGAACTATGAGCTTCCGTGGAAGAGCATGAATGGACAAAGAGACTTGTGTAGCGCTGCAAAGCAAGTCTTTATGCTTATGGCGCGTTATTGTTTATAATTCTAGGTAATCATGTAACTGCTTTTGTACGCTTTTCAATTTTGCTGTCATACACACACACTCACACATACATTTTGCTGACACACATACACATATGCAGAGTTTGTCTCATTATACATACGCCATGTTGCACACAGGTTTAATGCGAGTTCATTGTTATGCCGAGGTTAGTTGTTTGTGGAGCCATACTGATGTCGTAGCTCATTAGCCGTGCCAATATACAATATTAACCCTTGCAATTGCTTACATTAGACTGCGCGCATATAATGATGCAAATGATGCGCCACTTTTCGGCGAAAATTGATGTCACTAGCAGCAGCAGCAACATCAGCAGTCATGGCCGCTGCCATTGTGTTATGTTTGTGCATGCATTAAGCAACTTAAATTGACGTTCATCATTCAAGCAGCTGCCTGTCTGCTTGTCTGTCCGTCCGTCCTTCCCTGCGTCCGTCTAACTCTATACATATATGTCAGCCTGTCAGTTAGTCAATAGTTTGTCGCTGGCGCGCGCTCGCGTTGCGGTTTTAGCAGCTATTTTGTGACAAGCCAATATTTTGCACGTAACTGTAAAACAAAAGGGCCATGGCTGCTGTTGCTGGTGCGGGATAACTCTATTAGTTCGTGTAGCCAAGCTAACAACAATTTTCGCTTACAGATAGATATGCTGCTTTTTGCACATACACACACACACACACACACACACATACACGTATGTATATAGTTTGCAAAAGCTAAACCAATAATGAACAAGGGCGCAACGTCGTGTCGGTTGCACGCAGCCGTGCGCACACTTGAATTGTTGCCGCAACGCATGTTGCTGATGCTTCGTGCCATCATTGTTGACAAGAGCGCTTCATAGCAGCTAACCAACAGCAATAATAACAACAACAGTAGCAGCAGCAACAGCCGAAGCCGTAAACGTTTGCAAGGACATTCTGCCAAGTTGATGATTTGGCGCTGCCGCTGGCATTGGTTTTGTTGCTGCTGGCAGCGGCTGGCGGTTGGCGGCTGTTGGTGGCGGCGGGTAGGTGGTTTACTTTGGCATGCGTTGGTTGTAAAATGTCAATTTGTGCATGTGACGAAGATTTATTGTGTGATGTGCGCTTCACTTTGATAGGCGTGTTTAAATATCCCATTTGCTGTAGCAGCAGGCTGTCGCATACGGCCAGCATCGCCAGTCCCATGGCTCCTGCCTGTGGGCGCCCTGTGACAAAGGGTTGCGTATGCTTTTGCGGCTACCACTTTCCCAATGCGATTTTGCTGTTACGTTTGCATTTAAGTGCAATGAGCACGGCCTAGGTTTTGATTATTAAATTACTTAACAAAATTTTGGTTGTGGCATTTAGCATTTGCTGTCCTTTTTTTTTAAGTATAATTACAGTCTATCCATTTTTTCATATATACAAGTACAAATGTAGGACAATAAGCAAGCATGTGTATCTCTCCTTGGCATATCATGCTTAAGTGGTTAAGCATAGAAGAGTTCTACTGGCAACTTTGAAATTTCGTTTTTACTAAGCAATGATATTCTCTTTATAATGTAAAGTGCTTCTGCCTATATAGGCAGTGGGCTGTCGGTTTCGCTTCCTTGGTGGCAAAAAAGTCTTGAAAAAATTGTTGCTTAATATTTATTTATTTTATTTTTCTCTGTTCTGCTCGAGTTACCTTAATGTAGTCAAGACGTTGATCTTATGTAGGCACATCAACATATTAAAACAAGGCTGCGTATTATTCAGCCAATTCCTGTTGCATAAGGACATCAAGCGTGTAATTAAGTGTCGTAAAATTTTATGTAAAATAAATGCAAAAACATTTTTTTACATAAAAATTTTTTTCACCTTATTCATATACACACATGTGTAGTGCAAACATGGGGTAAATATTTAAAAAAGAAGCAAGAAATTTAAAAAAAATAAATCAATTTAGTTTGAGCAGTTTAATTCGTGCTACACCTAATTTATATAATAAAATCGCTTTTGGTTTACATAAACTTGTTCCAAAAGTACTAAAAATTAGTGCCTGCAAGCAATCTTAGTTAGCTGCGCTGCATGATTTTTGCTTCACTGCATGCAAGAAAAACCTGTGCCAAAAGAAATGTGGATAAAACAAAAAGCTCAAATATGCGTAACTGAAAGTGAATTCATAACTTAACGTAGGGCATGAAAACAAGAAAAAAGGGAGAAAAAAACATTTAATCAATATCAGAAAGGAAATCAAAATAGCCCAAAGCAATGTCCTTCAAATCCTTGGCTTTCGATTTTCTCTTTTTTTTATCGTTTATTGTGTGACTTTCCCTAACGACAAATTTGATTTTCAGATTTCGTTTGGTTTTGGCTGCAACTGATTTTTTTCTAAATTTTTATCTTTTATTTTTTTGCTATGTTGCTCAGCAGTACATGGCAAATATATCAACATAATTTAATTTGCCAAAGAATTGTCAACTTTATGCTGGCAATAGAAGCAGAACTTTAGGAAGTGTCTGCTGTCAGCCAACAAGTCAACAAAGGGAAGCACACAGCCAGGCAAGCAGGCTGGTTAGCAAATAAAAAAATGTATAAAGATATCCGAAGGAGAACTTAAAGAATAAAAAAAAAATAAAAAAAACCAAAAAACAATGTCAACGGAATTCATTGTAAAGCTGCCAAACTTACGATGAAAGTGTAGAAGCAGCAACAAAAATAATAAAAATATAAAAAGAAGCAAAGAATAAAATCAAACGAAGATGAACATTAAACTGAAAGTTGTACGGAAAAGGAAAAGCACACTCGAGCGTCACAATGCTCAGCAGCGACAAGCAAAGCGACTCGGGTAGACAGACAAAAAAACAAAAAAAAATATACAGAAAAAGAAAATGAATAAAAATATTCAACATGCGAAATGAGACTCATTTTTGGGTTAAAATAAAAACTTAGTATCCGCATGCAGTCAAATATAGCACTAAAGTGTCTCTCAAGTATGCATGTATGTGTTTGTATGTGTGAGTATCTGTGATATATCTACTTAGTCTGAAGTTTATGCTCTGATAGACAATTTTTATGTGGTGACAGTCGCAAAATTCAATTGGCAGGGCACAGAATTTACGATACACCATTTTGTTTGCTTGCCTATGAACGGCCACAAGCTCACTTTCTCCTGCTATCTCTTTCTTTCTGTCTCCCTCTGTCGTTTTCTTTTTGTCGCTGGTTTGGGCTTCTCCCTTATGCGCCCCCTCTACGTTCGCTTCATTTTTATACAATTGAGTTTTTCGCTTTTGGGTTACTTGCCTTTATGAGAAATTATTATTTTGTCGACAATTGGCAGCGCTTGGCCAGTTTTCGAAAGCGAAAGGCAAACGGCAAAAAGCGAAAGGCAAAAATGAAAATTCAATAAGCGAAGCCAAAAAGTTAAAGGATGCGTGTATAGGTTTTCTCTTTCTGGCTTACTTTTTTTCCCTTTCTTTAAAAATTTTTTTCCTTATTCTCATATCTTGTTTTTTTCATTTGGTTTATAGTCTGTAATAGTTGTCAAAATTAGTATTTGCATAAAAGTTGTTCTAGCGAGACACATTTTAGCATGTTTAATGCTCGAGAAAAAGAAAAACGCGATCGAAGAAGTTTCAATTTAAATATTCTACGTTGATTAACAAGAAAATTAAATAAATTCCCAAAATAGGCGCAGCTGTGTCTTTGTGTTTTAAGAAAGCAAATCAGTGTCGCCTCTCTTCTTTTTATACACTATACCAAAAAATGGTAAAGGGCATATTAAAGTTGTGCAAATGTATGTAACAGGCAGAAGGAGGCGTGGCAGACCCCATAAAGTATATATTATTGATCAGCGGCGAAAGACGAAACGATCTAGCCATGTACGTCTGCCTGTCTGTCTGTCTGTCCGTCAGTCCGTCTGTCAGTCTGTCTGTCTGCACGAACCCAAATTTGGCATGAAGACTCTCCTTGTCCATAGGCATAACGAGTTTATTTTTTTTTCGATATTGAACCTATAACATATAGCTGCAATAGGAACGATCGGCCGAAAAAACACATTTCCTAACAAAACTCTTTTGTTTTTTAAGATATCATTCCCGAATTTTGGATTTAATCATTCTAGCTTATACCCAATCACATATCTCAATATTGTGTATATCGGTTCACTATATCATATAGCTGCATTAGGAACGATCGGCCGAAAAACACATTTACTGAAAAAACTTTTTTGTTTATATAGATATCGTTACCAAATTTTGGATTTGACAGTTTTACATAATATCCAATCATATTCCTGAATATGATAAATATCGGTTTACTATAACATATAGCTGCCATATGCATAATCAGCCGCAAAATGGCTTTTACTACAAAAAAATTTGATTGGCTACAGGGTTTCTGCCGTGAAATATTGCATTTTGTTTAAAAATTAGCTTAGCCCTTGACTTGAGAATTTCGATATGACGATGTTAGATGTGTTTAGGTATGAGTATATAGGATTTGTGTAGGTGTTTGATCATATGTTCTTATGGTTTACCTTAATTAACAATATGCCTTATATTATTTTTATTTCCTAAAGCTTTGTATCTGTTAATATTATTAACTACGTATATATACATTGTTGCCATGTGAATGGGTTAAAACTTTTAGAATTAGCTCAGCTTTTTAAGTATATATTACATATATTGTAGATTGAAATATCCATGTAGATTGAAAGATTGATGGTATCGTTGGAGTTTTTAATTTAGTTTATTATTTATTAATTAATTTTGTCTTTATGTTCTCTTGCATGTTGATTACTCGAGAGTCCAAATGAATATGTATATTAAACCTAACATGTATGTTTCTTAGCTTAGGTTCTTATGCTGTTATGTACAACAGCTACAAAAGGTGAAGAGAGAAGGAACGATCTCAAGTGCAATTATATGTACAAAAGCGGCTCATATTACACGCGCTCGAACGTTTGTGTTCGCAGTGCATGCGCTCGCTTGTTGTGACAATTATTGCTGACCTAGCGCATTCCGTTAGTCGAACGGTCTCACGCTGGTCGCAATGTACATAATATGAATTTACTTTAATATTTACACTCGCAACAAAGTGTTACAAGTTATGCTAACTTGGATACGCTACAATATGGAGTAATTTGTAAATTACGTGCGGATGATGTTGGTACCCATATATGGTGTAGCAGTAATCAATCAAACACGTGTTTGAAAGGTAATTCGTCGTTGGTGTAAAAAGTAGCCTGAAATGTCATCTCTCAAGCACGTATTCGTTTGACACAACCGGATTACTACTGCACGATATGTGGGTATAAACACCATCTATTCAAAAAAACCGCACGTACTTTATAAATTACCAATATATACAATTTATACTACCGGACGTTTGCGGTTTAGTTATCGTGCTTGAGTTATTTTCATAATGACTTCGTTGTTTTGATGGAATATATGGACTGGATGCCTTCGTGATTGATCTTAATGTTTTAGACAGCTATATTTTGGGTTTTATATATTCCCATGTTCTGCGAACACAAAGTCACGGGAATATTTTTATAATAAGTAAACAAATATATTTATTATATCTACTTTATCATGTTAATGTTGATTATTAAGCATAATTACTACTATACAACTTACTCACTATAAAAAACATATTCAAAAAACTAACAAAAGTATACAAACTTATCAAGTTGACGCAACAAATATGTCAATGCGTCATTTCTTATCAAGAGCCACAATTGCTTTTTTTTTCAAATCACAAAATTTTGTCAAACACGTAAACACTTTCTCTTGCCCAGACTTGGTACAACGTTTCGTTTGCCGCTGATTTTAACTAGTAATTTATATAAAACGCCGGATTAATTAAATGAAATAAGAAAATATAAATTATGTTAAACTAAAACTTTTGCTGATTATTTTTTTTTATTTCAAAATGGTGTCACATCTGATGTTGGTGTTGAGCTAGCAATATAAGATATCTATAAAAAGTTTTGATAGTAAAAGATAGTAAGTAAGTACAAAGCACATATTCATGAATATCCTACTGTAGCCTATACGTCAACGGGATATCATCATTTGGCTTACTGCATTGTGTGCCCCGCACTCTGCG
>JBAMBQ010003166.1:0-24721 GCA_037044495.1 Stegana nigrithorax | reverse complement strand
TGTGACTTCAAACGTGGTCGTAGAGACACCGATGATGCAGAACGCTGAGGACGTCCAAATGAGTGTCGCGGTAACACCAGAAAGGGTTAAGAAATTCCACAAAATGGTATTGGATGATCGCCGGCCGAAGGTGCGTGAGCGAGTTTTGTAAAAATTTTGTTTTTTTTCTTACTTATCCTACGGACTTATTGAATGAGCTGTTATGATACATACCGTGTATGTGTAAATCTCTGTTGCGTAAGATTCAGAGTTTGAATACTAGAGGCGATCTTTTTATGTGATCTAATTATGGGGCTGTAGACGTATGTTAAATGCTAATTTCAAAGTCCTTCAGCATTTACAAGTCAAAATTCTGCACAGACTGTTAAATGCCTTAGATATAAGGAATACAAACACACAAAAAAAAAAAAAAAAAAAAAAAAGAATGAAGCACAGCTTAACCATCTAGCTTTCAGCCTTTGAGACAACAAACAGCAAGTGTTCTCAGATCCATTGACTAGTAGACGTTCTTGATGCGCGACTACTTGAACTTGACAACACTGTCATACTTATACACAAAAAAAAAAAGTAATTTACATAATCTCAATAAATTAAAAAAAAAAAAACAAAAATTAGTTTAAAAAAAAAAACTTATAATAAAATATATTTAAAAATAAAAAATAAATTAATGCTTTTACCATGCGCTTAAGGCATTTTCATTACACTGAAATTGTCTCTATGAGCTGCTGCTGTGGGCAGGCGTTATAGCGAAGTTCGACTGTGCATTGTATATAGTATGTATGTACGTATTATTTGTTCGTTCGCGCTGCTGTTGGGGTATGCGCGTCGAGTTGATAGGTCATTATAAAACTTTATAAAACTTAAATATGCATAAAGTACTTACGCATTTATTTATACGCGTTGCGAACATTGCAGTTTGGGCCTAGGCCCGTAGGTTTTTGCAAAGCATGAGGGAGAACTTTTTTTGTTTTATTTTTTTTTTTGTTTTTTGCAATTTTTATTCATTTATCACTATTTGGCGTAGCATGTCAGCACGTACATTGCGACGTTGACAGCTAATGGTGTGCGTCGGGGTGATGGCGATGATGATGTGCTGGCTGCTGACTGCTGACTGGTGACTGTTGACTGCCGACTGCTGACTGTCATAGCTGTTGTTGCTGTTGTTGTTGCTGTTGATGTTGTTGTATATTTGAAGTATTTTTGGGGGGCTGTTTTGCCTTTGCTGTTTGACTGTGCGTGAAGATAACATACAAGATAAATCGAGCAAGTGTCAGAGCAGTGTATTAGGTATGCTGGCCAAAGACAAGAGCACAATACAAGCCATGCATGTATATGCTCCTATATATATCTATGCATGATCTATGTATGTATATATATGTATATATACATATATATTTACACATATATATATGTGCATATGTGTTTGCATATATGCACATGCTTGTGTGTGGCATGAACTGAAAATTTGCGCGCCAAAGTGTTTTTCAAGGCGACGCCATGCTGGACGCCACAATTGCCGCCAATTTGTTGTAGCTCTGTGCAACGTTGTTGTACTTGCGCTATCTGCTGTTGTTGTTATGGTTGTTGCGCTGCTGTTGTTGTAGCTGCTATTGTTTTGGCACAGTGTTGCATTTAGAGCGTATTCTGTTTGTAATCGCTTGACTTGGCAGCCGAAGCGGGCCTTGGTCGTGGGCGTCGCTTCGGCTGCAGGGAATATAAACGACCGCTGCGACCGCGCGTTTGCGTTTCGCCAATATTGTTTTGCGGTGGATGAGCACTGAAATAAAAAAATAAATTAAACAACAACAACAAAACAAATATATGTATACATACATATACATAAAAAAATATGAATTCGTTTTATAAACAAAAACAACATGACACAGACACACACACACACGCATACACTCACACACATACACTATAGAGAAACAGACAATACTTACTTGAACTCTAGCTTGGCCAGACGCTGTTTGATTTTTGACTGACTTGCAGTGTATTCGGCGAGTAAGCGTGCCAAACGCATATTCAGATTCTCCACAGAGACCTCCAATTTCTCGATGCCACTCTCAATGCTGTCATGCACGCGCTGTGAATCTGTAAATGCATATTCCGAGTATTGCATTGAGTGCGTATACGTAATATAATTGCGCAGGGCGCTGCTTACCCGCAAAAACGTCCTCGTCGAGTAGCCCATCCTTGCGTAGCAGCTGACAGCCGCGTTGTGTTAGCGTTGAACGTGCTTCCGGATAGTCGGCCAGTGTCTCCCAGAGGTCGCGTTTCGCCAGACAAAACAAATCGGAATAGCCGAGCGAACGCACATTGGCCGTACGACGATTGCCCGTACGATTGCCGGCTATCTCCAGCACCGAGACCTCGCCGAAGACTGAGCCAGCGCCCAGCGTTGCCAGTACGGTGATGCCATTGTCACCGACAACGGACAATTTGCCGCGCTTGACAATGTACATCTCCTTGCCGACGTCGCCCTTGCGGCATATATAATCGCCAGGACTGAAGACTTGCAGTTTCAGTTTCAGCACCAATGCCTCCAGCAGACCCGGCTCCGTATCGTGGAATATGCGCACCTGTTTCAGTGTGTCCATGTGCACCTGTATGGCGATTTCCGCTTTCAGCTTATCGGGCAGCGCGGCCAGCACACGTTCCTCGTCGAGTGCGCCGCTCTGTGACCACGTGTAGGCAAACCAGCGTATGACGCGCGCCTCCAGCTCATGGCCAACACGACGAAAGGCCATGTATTGTTTGACGCCGTCCATGCGATTCTGAAACTCAACGCGCGCCACATTCATATTGGATATCATTGAGCCAATGTTACCTATAAGCAATTAAAGGTGTGTGTGTGTGTGTGTGTGTGTGAGTGTGTGTGTGAGTGTGTATACATTAGCGTATTAATATTGTTTAAGCATGTAAACAAATGCAAAATGCATACGCCTCGTATACGTAATATGCCACAATGTATGCCCAAATAATGCGCTGACACTTCCGCTTGGCAACAAAATTTATTAATGAGCATATACATGCGTATACAGGACACATTGACTGCCCCTATGGTGCGACATATTCATTGTTGATCAGAGTTAATGTGTTTACACAGTCAACGACGCTGATGACGACGACGGACAACGACGGAGGACATCGACGAGGACATTGAAGCGAGTCAACACTCGCATTAAACGTGTAATTTTCCTGGCAGCAGCCAAACATTCCGCCAGCTGACCACACCGGACAGCAGGAGTGTAAATTAATACGCGACGCCGTCAGAGTAAACGAACGTGCAGGCGAAAATTTATATACAAACAGCAATAAAATGGCACAAATGCGATTGGAGTAACGCAAAATCAACAAACGACGGACAAAGGATAGCGGACAAACAAATATGTAAACAGACGGACAGACGAAACTATGTACATAGAGACAGACAGACAGACAGACAGACGGACGGATAGGCAACACTATGTACAGACAGCTGGACAGACGCACGGTTAGACAAAAAGTTGTTTAGCTGACAGTCAGACAGACAGACAGACAGACAACAGGCAACATGTATAAATAAAATAAACAACGCCCAATTTTTTTTTTTTTTTTTCCTTTTTTTTTTCGGTTTCTTATCTACTCAAACTTACCCACAATGGTGGCAAAGATGAGCACACCCGCAAGAAAATCCGCCACCACAAAGAGATACTCGGCATCGTTCTCCGGCGTTGGCGTCTCACCGATGGTCGTCAATGTCAGTGTCGACCAATAGAAACTGTAGATGTACTGCCGCTGCAGCGTATTGTTGCGCGTGCCATTCAGATTGTAGACCCAGTTGTCGCTGCTGAAGCCGAGCTCATAGCTTATCACAAAATACATGCAGGCATTCCAGTGTATGAGCACGAGTATGGCCAGCACCACTTTGCAGATGCGAAATGCATTCGGATAGCCGGTGGCAGTTTCCGTGCGATCGAACCACTCGAGCAGGCGTGGCAGGCGCAGCAGACGATTGAGGCGCATTATCACCGGACAGGGCAGATACTGGCTCGAACACGACTCGGCTGGCCACCAGAAGTAGGCAAAGTCGGTGGGCAGCATTGACAGCACGTCCAGATACCAGCCCTTTGCGGAAAAGTAATTGCGCCGCAACTTGTAGGCATCACGCACCAGCAGACCCTGATCCAGATAGCCTAAGGGACAACGACAACAACAAAAACAAAAACAATAACAACAACATGTACAAAATGATATAATGACACACACGCAAAATGTGACGTCGACATGAGACGAAATTTTGCCAAAATTTCCCTCAAGTCAGGCGTATTTATGTTTTGCTTTGGAGGCACACGCCATTTTATATTTTTTCTATATTTTTTATATTTTGTTTTTTTATTTTTTATTTTTTTGTGGCCTATTGCGTGCATAAATTGTTTTTTTTTTTTTTTTTGTTTTGTTTGTTTCCCACAGTGCCATCGTTATAAAGTGTCGCAGTTCGTGCCTTTGTCATTGTATAGGACTTGACTATACAATAGCGAACACTTTTTCTTATATACAAAATGTCAAGGTTAATGTTTTACTTGCATTTGGCAATGCGCTGCCAAGTAAATGGCAAAGTGTAGCTAACATTAGGCAAAACCCATAAAAAACATAGACACACACACACACAAACGCACACATACTCCGCACACAGCTAAATAAAAAGACAAATGTGCGGCAATGGCGGCGGCGTCAGCATTGCGTTTATGTAAATTGTCCTTTGCGTTACGTTGCTAGGTTAGCCTGACATCTACATTTGGCTAATGTAAACGCCAAACTGTGTAGGGTGAACGTTTTTCATGTTATCTAGGGTCAAAGTCAGTCCTCCCGTGCCGTCCCGTCCCGTCCTTACCGTACACACTGTTTGCCTTGCCTGCTTATCTGGCAAACTTTATTTTGCCTTGAGTATGCGCGCTGATGCGGTTTTAAGTGCTTAATGGGCACTTAACTTTGTCAGCTTTGCCTAAAACCCGAATGCCTGAAGACGCCATGTAACACTTATTCCAGATTTCGCGGCATTAGTTGCCACAATAGCACACACACGACAACTGTTGCCTGTGTTCTGTTATGCACACAATGCTCACTCTAAGCAAAAAACAGTCATCATATACAAAAAAAACAAACAACACTTTAACTGAAGAGGGGAATTCCCCGCCTAAAGCGTAAATGCAGTGCACAGCCGTGCCTTATACAAGTAGTTAAAGGAAAGCGATTATTATTATTATTTTGTTTAGCAATAGATGAACGTTTTAAAAAAAACATAAGATATAAAAAAAAAACTATGAAAATATTGCAATAAAAGGGGGAAGTACCCGCACAAAGTGTTAGCTATGCAGTATCATTAGGCTAATGCAAATCCACATAAAGACATAGAGAAAAACATTAAATATTAAATTAAAAAATGCAAATCATTAATATTTATAAAAAACAAAAAGAAAAAATTAATAACCCGTATGATATTTATAATGCCGTTGAGACTGGCCTATTTTACAGAGCTTGCCATATAAAAAAAAATATTAAAATAATAAAAAATATAGAAAAAAAAATTATAAAATTAACTATTTCTATGAAAGCTTCTATAACTTAAACCCCATACAGGCAATAATATTTAATTTTTATATACTCGTATTTTTTTTATTTTCATAACTCGAAGCCGTTGAGTACTTCGTTTCGACTGTATTATGTAATTAAAATGCCTTCTAGGTCGACTGTATTATGTAATTAAAATGCTTTTATGCTAAATTGATTACTTAAAAAATATTTTAACATGAAGAAAGACACAAATTGCCTAATGCAATGTGTGCGCCCGAGCTCGGTTTCACTGTACATTTATGCGCATATATCACTTACCTTCGTGCATGTGCACCAGCATGTCCATGAGATATATGAAATCGCACGAATAGTCGAGAAAATACCACAAAGTTGTTGCGCTCTTGTTCAGCTCCCAGAAGACAGCGCGGCCGACCACAAAGATGATATTATATAACACAGCTAACGAGACAATCGACAGCCACTGTGTGTGTAAGCAAAGAGCAGATAACATTTATATTGTGTTTCCTTTTGAATTTTAGACAAACAGGAGACAGTGGGACAGACGCATATGCTACTCACCCGATAGTGCGACTGCAGGGTGGTGTTGACCGAGAGACGATTGCAGAGGACGCTGCTGCCGCGTATTTCGCTCGCGAGTTCCGCATCGTCGGCATTCTTGCCAAGTTTGTCGGTGTTTGTTGTATTTGAGAATTTCTCGAGAAACCAATCAGGCGGTTTGGCACGATTTCTTCTGGTTAACCTTTGACGCAATGCGTTGAGCGTGCGACGCAGCGCCGATGGTTTCGTGCGTTTGGTTTGGTCCTGCAAATGGCAAAAAGAGACAAGAGAGTTGTAACAATTGGCAGGCAAGTAACAAACTCATGCACACATACACACACACTCACACACACACACAAGCACACAAAGCATAAAGTTTGCTGGCAAAGTAACAGCTTACACACTTTACTGTGCCAAATGTAGACAATGGCTAAGCAAAAACTTTTTTATATGAACAAAAAAGCAAACTTTGCTCGCGGCACAATGCAAAACTAAACTCAATTCGCTACGCTGCTCATGGAGCAACTGTCGTTGAGCAAAACTTTTGTGCGCCTGCTGTGACTTGGTGTCAGTCTCTGCAACTGTCTAATTAAAACGTTTTACCAAAGCGAACCCAATTGCCTGCTTCATTAGCAACTGTATACAGTAGGATGGAGCAGAAGTTGTCCGTCCCCCTGCTGCCACAACAACTGCCTAACGTCAACTCCAAAGTACTTTCCTTTTGCAGAGCAGCGTTTATTTGCTCCTGCCGAAAAAGTGCCGCTGGCTCGACAAAGGCAAGAGTGCTGCTGCTGGGCAGCAGGCCAATAACGCGAATCGAACTTCGAGTATGATAAATGCAAAAAAACTTTCATGCAGACACATGACATAGGCCATGCACTGGCATACTTATACTTGTATGCTATGCTAGTCGTCTGTCTGTTTGTCTGTCTGTCCGTTCGTCTGTCTGTTTGCGCCATGCAATCAATTATGCATGCTCGTGTCTGGCAAATGTTATTTGACGTCTAAGGCAGATCGCATATAGTTGCCGCTATACGGCAACCTGTGTTTTGGCCGTACACACACACACACACACACATTCACAAACACACAGGCAGATACATATGAAATAGTATCATAGATTAAAGGCGTGTGCTTGACAGTAAGGAATATTATAAACGCTCATCATCAGCCGTCACTGGCAGCGGCAGTTAATCCATTAAAGCCACACAGCTCAATTTCATTACACTTACAATGAGCCAAGGCGCATACACAGAACGCCCGCATGACCACAGACGACGACGACGACGACACAATGCTGCATACCAAAGTCACTGACAGACAGCACGCATGCACAGGCTTATCACTGCATTGTGCTTCTTAAAGGCAAAGCAGCGACGCTGCTGCGGCTTAGACGTCGCCTATGCGCTGACAAAGTCAGACACAATGCGCTTTGCTCGCTGCTGGCTGCGAGCTGCTGCTGGCATTGTCATTGGTGCACATGGCGCTGCGTTCGTGCTGCGGCGTCTTAAGTCACTTGCTGAGCGTATGCATATGCATGCGAGGGGCATTCAATGGGTTTCGAACAACAGCAGAACATAGCCTAAAATGCGCAATTGCAAAACTAATAAACCTGCCATGCCGCTGTGTCGCCACTTAATCTGACAGCAGCTTTGCCGACATATCTCTAACCTGACAGGCAATTCTACAGGTAAACCTTATTTAGATTAGTCGCATGAAGCATTTGTATTGCATGCATCACATTTGTATTCATTGTTTTGCATAATTAATTTGGAATATATTCGCTATGCGGTTTTTGCTGCATTGTGTGTGCAGACAAAGCAGCTACAGTCTGCCAAAGTGCTTAATGCCAATTGCTAATTGCATTGCATCTGTCTTATATAGATAATAATAAAATACTGCACAAAAAGTTTTAATGTTTTTTAAAGTGTCCACAGCAACAAAGCATGCTGCTTAAAATTTGAGCGTAAGCAGCTGACAGACACTGTAAATCTCTGCAGAAGTATAAGCAGGCCATGAAAGTGACAAATGCCTGCTGGCGATTTTATCAACAACTTAAGCACTTACCCTCGCACTCTATATTTAAAATATATAAAGAAGTAAAATCATGGCAGGATTTTCATTTACGTTAAGCATGTAGCTTGCTGCATTTTGTGGCAAGCGTTGCTTGCTGGGCTCTTGTCATTGTCGGTGTCATGCGGTCAAGGCTATTTATTACACACAATGTTTAATTTTTACATGTTACTTATTTTTCCCTTTTTTCTTGTAGCTGTTTTTTTTTCCTTTTATTGTTTCTATTGTGATTTTTTTTTGTTTTCTATATATGTATGCATATTTACCATATCATTTTGACCGGTTATCGCTGCTATGTCTATCGATTGCACCATCTTGCGGTCACTAGTTACGCTTACACTTTGTTATTATTTTGCACATTAGTGTTTGTGTATGAGTCATAAGCATTTCTTATGCAAAATTTACTTATTACAATACTTTTTCTTTTTTATGCTATTTGCGTTGCCATTGTGTGTAATTTTTATATTATTTAATTAATTACATATTCAGTTGTGCACATGCTGCCAAGGCTTACACGACTGCGAAAGGTCAGCACAGTTTTCTTAAAATTTCATGCTACACAGCTGAACTATAATAAAAAAAAAAAAAAAAACGCAAGAAAAATAAAAATATTGCCAATGCTGTTCTTTTTTTTTTCTGTTTGCCACGTGCCTGCACACTTATATTTTTTAATTAATTATATTAAACACGTTACAGTAAATATTTTATGACACCTTGCTTAACTTAATAATTGTTTATCATTTAAATACGCTGGCATGTAAATTATCTTACTGCGTAAGCCTACAGCAGCACTTGACAATTTGCATAAATTAATTCTTTATTATCATTTTTTATGTATGGCATGCGCGGCTATTTATAATAATATGCCACATTTAAATACAACTTCATTTAATTAATTCTTCATAGTCTGTTATTTTATTTGACGCCGTAATTAATTTGTAAATTATATATGGCTTTTATTAAATTTATTTTTTTTTTTTTTTTTGGGAGGTTTAATTGTTTTTATTATTTAACTGTCATAAGTCAGAAATATTTGTATGCACTTTAAGTTGTTGTTTGTTGATTTTGAACAGCAATTTAACGCATTAAACCAATGCCGCGCATTGGCAATAAAAATTGTTTAAATACCGTATGAACAAAAAAGGCGAACACTCAGAAAACTTGACGCAGCGCAAGTCAACTTTGGCAACACACACAACGTCTGCCAGCATGACTTGGCTAGCATTTGGTTTTTGTTATTTTGTCTTTTTTGTTTTTATATTAATTTTTGCTATTTTTTGTTACAGTCGAACTTGTCTATAATAAACTTCTTTTTAACGCATGACACGCAAATTAAGCAGAATTTTTAGTTCTCTTCAGTGAATTTCTTTAAAGCGAATTTCTGTTTCTAAACAAAATTTTGAGCAGCCCAAGAAAAAAATTATAATTTACAAACATTATGAAAAAATTTTCCATGGCCAATCTTTGCTAAGCCTTGGAGCCACTCGAAATACGTTGGAAAATTTTATCAAAGCAAAAAAAAAAAAAAAACCAAAATAATCAAATTCAATTTTGTAATCCTTTTTCAGCAGAATAAATAACTTTTTATTTTATTTTATTTTTTTTATTTTTTTTTTATTTCTGTTGTCTTCACATGCGTTATAGCGAAGTTGAACTGTAAAAGCATAAACTAGGCATTGCACTAAAAACAACATTGTTGCTTATGTTGTTGACAGCAGACATTTGTTGTGTTTATTTATGCTTTTTTTTATTATTTATTAATTATTTTGTACAATTGCTTAGCGGCAGTTATTGCAAAAAGAGACACTGACATGCAAAACCTTCGCGGGCAAACGCGACGTATGCGCAATGTAAGTTTATACAGACGTTTCTTTTTTCGTACGTTTATTTAAAATATTTTCTTTTTAAAACAAACTCAACTAAATATAAAAAAATAACAACATTGGGCTTGAAGAAAAAAAAAATTGAATTTGTGCGCGCGTGCGTGTGCGTGCGCTTGCGCATTGAAGCTCCCGTGTCAACTGACAGCACACAGCTGTGGCATGACGTTGGCCGCAGCGTTGCGTACTTTTTTTTTATTTTTATTATGTTTTGGATTTTTTGTTGCCTTTTTTATGTTTTTGTTATTTTATTATTTCTGTTACTATATAATTTGCATTTATCAATAGTTTAGTTGTTGTTGTTTTGTTGTTGTTATTTGTTTGTTTGTATTTTGTGAAATTTGCATAAATTGCCTTTTAATTAATTAAAGCGCGACAGAGTCTCAAGTGGCTTTGGTCCTTCGTTTTACGCTATGCAATTAAAAATTTCGCTACGCATAAACGCTTTTTCGTTGTCAAATAGACAAGATCGATGACACTACATTTTAGCCAAACTACGTCATATACAGCTTATGTTATTGTTGTTGTTGTCTTATATACACAGTTAACCCTGCTGCGTGTGCTGCTTCGCCATTTAAAGCAGAGAAAAAAGGTTCGTGGAAATTTTTTGCTTATTTAAATTTTACCAAGTATTTCATTTTTTTTTTTTTTCTTTTATACTTTTGATTTTTGCTTTTTTAGCAAATCAACTTCAATTAATTAATTTCAATGCATTTCAGTCGCAACATGACTTGCCAAATTAAAGCACGAACAGTCAGCATGAGCTCAGCAGATATGCAGGCGCGGGTGCGCAGAGCCGCTCAGCTCTGCTCTGCTCTGCAGTGGCGTAGTTCGGCTGCCTGCCATATGCATATGACAACAGGCCTATGCTAATTGTTATATCTTACTGAATAGTGTTATAAGTATTATAAATGCACACACGTATATGCTGAGTACAGTGCACACAACTGCTGTTGACACAATTATGCTTTTGGCAGCACGGCTCGGCCTGTTTTATGCAGCAATTTCTCTGTCAAATGCATGCCTAGAAAATGCTTGCTGCAGTTGACTCACACACATGCAGCGCAGACGTGTTTGCATATAACTTGAAAAAAAAAAAAACTAAGTAAAAATTCTATAGCCAACATTGCCCCACTGTATGCGCATTTTATATGCCAAACGCTGGCGCAAGGTTAGCAAACTGTGTTGACAGTTTTTTTTTTGTTTTTTCTTTATGATTTTTTTATTTTTTTTTATTTTTGTGTGCTTTGCTTATCGGCTTTGGAATATCTGTGCGACTCAGGCACTCGCTCGATTTTGTAATCTGCGCACGTTTTGGTCAAAGCGTTTCATTCGAAAGGTGCTTAACCGTTAGCTTAACAGTACATAAACACACAAGAGATTGTGCACATCTGCGAGTGCGGCTGATTGTTTAATTAATAATTAAAGCAAAGAATTTGCAACATTTGTGGCCGGCTGCACGATTTGAGGTTTATGTGGCCAATACAGGCATTTGCATGCGAACTAAGCATTCGCCAACCTGCAATGGCTGAGGCAGCAGCCAAGCGTGCGTCTACATAATTTGCATTGTCATGCCAGGCATGTTGCTCAAGTTGTAAATCTTTGCACATGACTGGGCTTTTCGAAACAAGACCAAGCACTTATGTGTTAATTTTCTTAAGCTGCTAAATAGGCTGATACATAAAAGTACAGTATTTACATATTAATGTGTATTCTCAAGCTTCATTAGAACGCTAATCGACCAATGTTAGCGCCGAATTAGGCTATGTAGGGACCTCTAGGCAATGCAAGTCTTGGAGTCGCCCTAGCTTTAGGTGGATAAGCTTAGTTAGCCTTTTCGTTTGCTCTGAGCAAGTTCCATCAGCCGGACCAAGTTTCTTTATACATGCGCTCATTCTCATTATGGTATTGAGTATTCTGTAAGCACAAGGCATCAGTTTTATTCTTTACCTTTTACTTCGTAGTAAATGATTTTAAAAGGTTCGAATAAAGTTTATCTAAGCAATATGGGACCCACAGGCTTTTGCCTTTATAATCTATAGCAAAATTTCTCATAACAGGATACCTATACTCACGTTGAAAAAATTATGAAGAGCTTGCACAAAAGTTAGGAGAGCTGTGCGGTTATGGAGATTATTCATTTTGAGAGTTTCCGCTGCAATATGTTTTCCTGTGTATACCATTGTGTACTTGTGCATAATTTTCTCAAGACCGCTTGACTCAGAGTTTAGCATAATGAAAACAAATTGCAGCTTATTGGCCAAAGCAGAATTTAAACTTTGTGCACCATTCTATATGGAGTTGGCTCAGTTTTGCGGAATTAGCATAAAGCATTTTTTCACAAATTGCAACTTTTGCTTGTGCACAATAGAATAGACTGGAAAAACGAATGCTTAATGCAAACATATCCAAGCAATGCAAATTCGTGGAAACTTTGTGTTTTTCCTATTGACTCTTGCATATATATATACTGTGTTCATCTCTGCGGAGGCCGCTTTCAACAGCGAAAAACAAAAATAATTGGCGCTGCTACGCATTAAGAGTTAATGCCTGAGTGGGCATGCAATCCACCCGCACGTCTGGACTGGATAGTCGAAAAAAGGCAACAGAGATGCTCAAAAAGCAAATAAATGTTTGAGCACACAAGGCTTTTGTTTTGGATTAATTTTGAAATTCATTGGAATTTCATGTCAATTATATGACGCAGTGCCAGGCACGCTAGGCACGCAGCAGCAGGACTATTTCTTGAATTAAATGAAAAATATTATGTAACAGCAAACTGGCAGCGAAGGCAGCCTGGCCTATGCCATTTGCTATGCAAAATGTTGTTAAAAAATTCAACCGAAAATGCAATTGAAAGGCAATTAAAGCAAATTCAGTTCGCTACAAATGCAACTGAGTTCGCTGGCATATAAAAGTCCTTGAGGACTGCAGCAAGTGCCAAACTGCAGCAAAGATTATTGAAAAAGGGCAAACGTTTTTAGACACACTGTGAACTTTGCAGCAAAATCGAATGTGTTCAAATATTAAACAACAGCACAGCTGTCGATTTAAAGTTTAATAATGGCAAAAACGCATAACCATGTCGATTCACAATGTTTTGCAGGCAACTGTCATAACAGCATCCAAAGCACGTTGCCAATTCTTTGTATTGCATTGGAACTTTGAGAACTTTAAGACGTCAACTACTAACTGTACTAACTTTTTAAAGTTGTCAGGCTCTGTAGCAGCTAAAGTTTATATTTGAAGCAACTTTAAAGTGTGCTCAGCTGACAATTATATGCAAATAGTTTGCAAATTGCAAGCAGCAGAAGATTATGCAAAAGTAAAATTATATGTTCTAAGCATATTAAGTAACAGTTTAGCCCAAATCTATATTCTATATTATTGTATAATATAATTTCAGGAGCATTTTTTTAAGTAAATTTATCTAGACAGATTTTCATGAAACTTGTCACTTACACTCTGCTGCTGAACTTAGCGTACATTTTAAGGAAAATTATTTAATCAGATTCTAATTAGGTTGTCTGACGTTTAGTGTCCGCTGAATGGAGGTTTCTCTGTATCAACAACTATAAATATGCAACACAGAAAGTTCGCTAAATATTAGCTCAGCATTGTCAGTGTCTTGTCTAAATTCTCTGAAACTGTCTTACACGAAATCATCTATTAAAACTGCCATATCACATAGAAGCTATGAGCCCTGCATAATTTGTAAACATACTTTATGTACTACTAAGGCGGACCCTAGCGCTTAAACAAGCCATACAAGGTCACTTAAGTTGAATTATTGTAAGTTGAAATTTGTTTATTACATAAAACATTTTTATTTACTTTGTGACTCAGTGTAAATAATTATATAGCAAATTGACTTAATTTATGCTAAACCTGCCGCAAACCACGGCTAAGCTGCCAGTTTTATTTTTAAACTTATCACAACTTTTGCGCGTCGTTCAAAAAAGAAAACAAAAAAGCCAAGAAGAGCGAGGAATAAGAAGAGAAAAAGAGAATGAAGCGAAGTCGCAGCATGATTAATATGCAATGCATGCGGGTTTTACTGCTTGGATTGCTGCTAACACACAAATTTTTTTGGGGGAAAAAATGAAGGCCAACATGGCACATTGACTTTGAGTTATAGTTGAAAGTGTCACATGATGCGCAAAAGTCGCACGTGCGCTTTAGCGTTGTAATTGACATTTATGCCAAGCACATTTGATTTATATAGTTTCCGGTCCGCGCTGCTATGCGTACGTCTGCACTCTACGGCTATGTAAAAAAAAAAATTTATAAACTTTTTTCTTTCTGTTTTTTTTTTGCCATTTGTTTTTCTTGGAAATAATTGCTTGTATTTTTGCTAAGCTTTTGATTTTGACTTGTTTTATTTATTATTTTTGTTTTTTTTTTTTGTTCATTTATTTTATATATTTTTTTATTAACAACCGCGCTTAAGTCTGCCAAATCAATACATGAGCGCACGTGTCGCGTTGTTGGCTTTATTATCTGCAACATATGCTGCCTAGCCGATAGCTGTTTAGCGGTTTTAATGTATTTAGTTGTGATATATGTGCAAACATTTGTGTGCAAAATAGTAGCAGTATTTCATTTGATTAATTTGATTTTTTTTTTTCCTTCTGTAATTTAAGCTTTGCTTTAAGAAAATCATAGACTACTTTTCTAATTATGTTACATGCAGCAAGTGTTTACTAAATCATGCACTTACATTTGTGCAAAATTATAGCAGTACTTAGTGGCATTTTCTGCAAGCTTTAAAAATGCATAGCTTAAACAAACTCAAAGTACAAAATATGCAAAATGCTATTTTTTTTTTACCCACAAGTGTATATATTTGCATGATTATTAATTTCGGTTTTTTATTTTTTTTTTTTTTGTTTTGCGGCTGTTGACTTGAGAATTTGCACAAATGCTGCTAGGATTTGTTTTTCATAATTTTCGCAAAAATGTTGTTTACGTGGCAGTTTTATCACACAATATGCAAATGCGACGCGTTTGCTTTTTATACACTTATCGATTTATTTAAAGTAATGTATTATGTTATCGCATCAAAAAACAAAAGATATATTGCCAAAAAAAAAAAAAAAAACAAAAAAAAAAAAATAAACAAAAAACCTAAACAGCTTCAAACATTTTGCTCTGCTTTAAATTTTCCTGTGAGTTAGCCATGGTGCGCTTAGGCTATTAATTTATTTATTTAAATAAACTACGAAACGTGTCACGTTAAGCCGTGTCTTTGTCACGCGAGTGTGAGCACAAAATATTTATTAGCATTATAACTTTGTATTGTTGTCGCTGTTGCTGTTGTTGTTGCCTTTAAAGCCGCTTAGGCGACACACAAAAGCTGCAGCAGGCGGCTGCTGCTGCCACTTGTGGTACTTTGCCAACTTTGCTGCCAGCTGACCGTCATCAAAATCGACTCAGTCAGTTGCTGCAAGCCACTTTTGTAATCCAACAAAATTTATAATCAAAATAGAAAAAAAAAATAAAAAAACAAAATAACGACACACACAAATGTTATGTGTAAACGATTATGCTGCAAGGACACGCCACGCACAAACGCAGCTCAACAACGCGGCGAATAATGCAAGTTTAGTAGAAAAAAAAAATAAAATCGAAATAAGAATATCGCAAAAAATAGAAAACCCGTTACAGACGTTTTGCCAACATGGCCAATGAGTATAGCTGTGTGCCACGCTGGCAGTAGTTTGCGCGACTGATGGCCAAATGCGAAAAGCAGTTTTGCCCGTTTTTTTACATTTGTGCGCGCTTTTGTCTTGTTCTTTAGCAAAAGTAACGAAAAACGTATTTGCAATTATGTTTATTTTCTTTTTTTCTTTTAATTTTTTTCATTTTTTTATTTTTGATGTTAGCCAGCCAAATTGCAAAGAAAACAATTACAAAACAAAAACAAAAACCATAACAAGCCAAAAGCCATTATGGCGCATATTGCTGTGTGTCGGCTTCTGCCTGGCTACGCGTGTGTGTGTGTGTGTGTGTGTATGTGTGTATGTTTTTGGGTGGCTGGGTGCGGAACAGAACTCACGCAGTATCAGCTGCGCACAATGTAAATAAAGTTATTAATTGTTGTTTCGATACGCAAACGCTGGCCAAGCTTTTCCTGTGTTTTCTTTTCATTTTCGCTTTTCTTTTTATGGCCAATTTTTTCATACTATTATTTTTCTTTTTTTATATATCTTTATTATCATTATTTTTTTTTTTTATATACTTAAGCGTTTAGCTGTTGCCTTGTTGCTGTTATGCTTAAGTCATAGAACATTATGGTATTGCATTACCTAAAATTAAATAAAATTAAATAAAAAAAAAATTGCAATTTTTGCATTTGTTTGCTGTGGAAAGTAAGTTTTGCTTATTTTTTACATTTTGTATATGTGTGTGTGTATGTGTGTGTGTGCGTATTTGCGAAAAAAACACACCCATGTCAACAGAAGCAATTTTACTATCATTCAACAATTTCAATGTCTTTGCAAACAAAGACCAATGTCCTTTCATTCTTTTGTACATACATTTCGTGTTTACTTCCCCTTAATGGCAAACGTGTTGAAGCATGCACTGCGTGTGGTTTGAGCAGCCGCAGCCGCAACCGGTTAGCACGCAGGCAGGCAGGCAAAAAGGAAAAAGGAAACACAAACACACACACAAACCCACAAACTGACAAAGCGACAAACACTTATACGCAGTTAAACAATCATGCGCGCCAACAGACAGACAGACAGACAGACATACAAACTGACAGACGCTTAGTGAGACAGAATGGAGAGTTGGACAGACATACAAAGCCAACTCCCAACTGCCAACTGCCAACTGCCAACTGCCAACTGCTGCTGCTGCTGCTGCTGCTGCTCCTGCTGCCTGACAACTGTACTCATGCTTTTAATCAATTGTGCACTCAGGTGCTATGCTTTTCATGTCCTTTGGTAAGCAAACTCAACGCATGATTGGCAGCTTGTCGCACTGTCGTCTTGTCGTCATGTCGTCGTCCTCTTGTCGCCAACTATTTTTGCATTGCTAAGCAGACACACGAGCATAAAGCCGCCTGCAATGTTAAAAGTGAAATGCCAAGCAAACAGCACAGATGACAGCTTTTCCACTCTCATTGTCGTCGTCGTTATTGTTGCCGTTGTTGTTGTTGTTGTTGTTGTTGTCATTGTCATTGCCGTTGTCTTTGTGACCCAACAACGCAAACCAATTATGATTATTCATTGTGTCTACTTGGCATTTTTCATGTTTTCATTAATGAAGTGACATTGAGACAACGCCAAGGCACAAATGTCAGCCAAGCCGCAGCAGTTTTTTGTTTGCATTGCTCGCATACCTTTTACTTTTTCAGCTAAATGTTAAACTAATTTAAAAACAAAAAAATAGATTTTATTGCGCAAGAGACACACGCTTGCAAAAATTTGTGCTCATCAAAAAAAACAAAAAAAAGCCACTTGGCCTTTTGTCATAACAAATACTTTAGAAAATTGTGTCGAAACGTTTGTCGCATTTATGCTGACTAAAAGCGAAATTTCAAATAAATTAAAAATCAAGTAGACGCGTTTCAAAGGCAGCTTTTCTGCAGGAATCATTAAAAATGAATTTCAAAAATTTACAAACGAGAAGAAAAAATTCACTTATACACGTTTATTGAAAGCAGACTTTTGGCAGCAACTGTCACTAACAACATTTTCATCATGCAAACCGAAACCACAATTATGTAATAATTGCTGTCAGGTGTTTGTGTGTGTGTGATGACAGCAGCTTTACACACATGGCTCTTCTTCTTTTCTAATGCTTGAAATATGCTAACAATTCAACAGAGTATTGCTGTGGCGCCATAACTTATGCAGCAGCTTATTGTTGCTTTTGCAGCTTCATCTGAAATTTATCACTTTCTCTATAAAGTTGTCATCTTTATGCAAGTTAGTTGATGCTCATTACACTAATTACTGACTGAGTTGCTTAACACTTTTTTGGTTAGTTAAAATCCAGGCGACAAACATTTAACGAAAGGTTAACTCTTATTCTTTATGAGTTGGAATTCTTTCTGGCGTTGAGGAGTTCCCCTTAAGTTATGACTTCTAAATAATTGTAGGTGACACTTTTGTTATTTTGTTGTTGCCTGTGCCGGAAATTGAACCTCGTTCCCAAATTGACACATAATTTACTACGTCACAGCCGCCGCCAGAATTTTATTATTACACTAAACATTTACGACTGCTGTAGAAGTTTGCTGCTTCTATTAAAGCTATAAAGTTTGGAACTTTCTTAGGAAGAATATAATGTGCCCACTTCGTATGCCCCTTAAACGGACAACTCTCATAAACGGACAAAAATTTAGCAAGCTTTTTCATAATGTTGCATACAAAATACAATTCCATAACCGGACAGCTTCCATAGCCGAACAAAAACATCCAGAACATCGGTGAGCGGTTATGAAAGATTTATCTGTATTCCTATACTTTATGAATCATTACTATATGTTAACTATATGCTAAACGCGCTCACAGTTGATTAGCTCTATTAAAAGAATATTTAATTTAGAATATAAATACTATCGTGGATTATAACTTATATACTAATATACGTAAGCAATTCAAGGACCACGACGTCATTGCTCTAATAAGTGGTCACTTCTCTAGAGTGTTTTCATTTCTCTAAATAATGATCACTGCGAAAGTAGGTTGCCTAACACTTGAGATGTTTGCCACAGCTCAGTTGTGCTGCATATACAGACAATGAAATCATCCATCTAAGTTTTAAACTCACAATTGCTTAACGACTTGTGTGTGTGCCCGTGCCAGAGCAACGTCCGCCTGTCGAGCTTAATTGGCTGGGAGCACTCAAGCATTCAGCATTTGTCAGCGGCAGATGGACAGTAATCCTTTAAGTCAATGACCGAACTAATCAACTAATTAGAACACCTCGAATTGGTTACATTTGGGTCAAGTATTTGTTTTAGTAGCATCTTATTTATGGTAAGCAGCGTCTTAGTTTAATCACTTAATTTGCGGAATCAACTAATGCAATTAGTTTATTGCTTTTATCGAAAAGAAAAAAACAAAAAAACAAAAAAAACAACAACAACAGCAGCAGTAATATAACACAAAAAATATCAACAAACATCAACATGCCTTGACACACACACTAAGTGACAAGCTTCGTCATTAGGTTGCCTAGCATGAATTCCCAAAAGCGCGTCAAAGCCCTGCGAATGAGAACGGGCAGACGCGCGACGTAGCTTATACACGGCAACAACAATATGCCAAATGCCAATATGCCAATGCGCCAGGCCATGCCATGCCAGGCAACAACAAGGTATACTGACCGTACATACGTAGGCACGTAGGTGCGCGGGTACCCGGGCATGCGTAATTGGTTTTACAGCTTGCTAAGTTAATAGAAAAGCTTTGGCATTAAATTATAACGCATAATACTTCGATTAAAAGGGTTTGCTGGGGTATTGCTGCTTTTAAAATTTATTTCGGAATACCTTGCGGCATTGAAGAATTTTTGCAATAACAACAAAAGCATTTACCCACACACACACACACACAGACCCACGCACACGTATAAAGTCTTCGAACCTGCGTGGGTAAATGTGGCAATCAGCTAATCAGTCTTTGGGCTGCTGTTGCTGCTCATTTTGCCGCATTCTGTGTAGGCTGACGCTTACGCACAATAAGTAGCAGAGAAAAAAAATACCGTAAGAAATAAAAATAAGTAAAAAATAAGCGCAAAGAAGAGCCGGAGAAGAATGCGGGAAATTGCAAAGAATCAGTCAACACATAAATCAGATTGAAATCAAGCAAGAAAATCAATGCCTGGCAATTTGCATAGTAATTCCAGGAAACATTCATGTGATTCGGCGACATATGCTGCCATGTAAATAATGTTGGGAATTTTTTAACAAAACGGATCTGCCACTTACATACACATATATATATATGTGTATGTGTGTCTGTATGTAATGCTTTAAAATAAAAAAAAGAGGCCCAGCAGCAGACAAATAACTTTTGGCGCTACTTAACACTTTAATTACACTCGTGTACAATTTCACCCTTTTTGTTTCATTATTTTATTTTCTTTTTAATTTAAATACGTAAGTCATTCTGCCATTAGGCTTAGAGCCGCTAATTTACTACGAGGGCCAGTCGATAAGTTATGGCAAAATACGCCAGCTGGGACACGCAACAACTTCAAGGCCTGCAGAAGTATGTGAAAGTAAAGATATATGCCAAGCGTAGACTCTGCTCTGGCTAATTGCTGGCAACGTTGCACTGTACATATTAAGCGAAGAGCTGCAAAAACTTGCAGCATAATGGCAAAAAATACACAGCACTGAAAAGTGACTTTGTGCAGAAAAACAAAAAAGGCAGGGGGGAAAAAAAACAAAAGAAAAAAAAATTAAATAAAATTGTTTTGTGTTAAAACAAGTTAATAATTTATAGACCACACCACGTAACATAGTCTAAGCTTTAGCCGCTAGGCAAGAGGCGTGTGTAGGTATAGAATTTAATTGTTCATTTGAATGCAATGGGAAACCAATTTATTTTTGCGTTAATTGAATGTCCTCAGCAAAAATTAAGAGGCATAGGTAAGACGCCTGAATGCGTCTGTCTGTCTGTCTGTCTGCCTGTTTGTCTCTTTCACTGTCTGTTTGTCTGTCTAACTGCGCAGGTGTTTGTGTTTGTGTTAGTGCACGTATACGTGTTTGCAATTCAATTAAAAAATTTTATAAAGCAGCCAAAGCAATTCAACGCCAGAAGCACTCTAAAGCTTATAAGTTTGTGTGAGTGTTACCGGCTTATCTCAGCTCTCGGCAACAAATGGCAGCAGCAACAGCAGCAAAAGAAATACAAGAAGGAAAAATAAGAAATTTGAAAATGCTACAGCAAAGGAAGATGATGAAGATAAAGAAGTAGCAGCCACAGCAGCAGAAAGTGAAGCAGCAGAAGGGGAAGCAGAAGCAGAAAAACCTGTAACGCATGTTACTTTTTACACTCACCTGTATGGCTTTTGTGCCTTTCTCCAGTGTATCCATATTTCGCGTTGTTGCCTTGCCATTCAGCTCCTCAGCATCCTCGGTGTCGTCGGCCACCACCTCATCATCATCATCATCGTCGTCATCATCAGCGTCGGTGTCTGCGTTGTCAGCATCGTCATCGTCAACATCGTCGTCTATGTCATATGCAGCGCCATGCATGCTACTTTGTTGTTGTTGTTGTTGCTGCTGTTGCTGCTGCTGCATGGCACAACAGTCAACACTGCCGCACTTACATGGCTGCTGCTGTTGCTGCTGTTGGCGTCGCTTAAATCTGCGTCCACTGTGGCTGCTGCCGGCAACGCTGCCTCCGTCAGCCACATTGAGCACCACATCGGCATCCTGCATCCTGCCATGGGGCAGACGCAAGACGGTCTCGCCGCTTTGGTGTGCAATTAAATGCTTTCTAACCATGCAGACGGTCGCATCGTTAGTGTTGAAAATGCGCGTATCCTTGTCAGCGCCAGTCAGCGTTGTGGTTGCCGTAAAGGGTGCATACAGGCTGGCGCCGGCCTCCTCGCCGACCGCGTATGCCTCATCGTTGTTGCCGGCGTTGGTCGCCTGCAAGCGTACACGTGGTTGCTGCAATTTTCTGCCAGCGCCTGTTGCTGTCACTGCTGACCTGGCCATGCCTCTGCCTCTGGCTCGGCCACCGCCACCCCCAACGCCGCCCCTGTCCATGTCAATGCCCGTGACCGTTGCTGCGGCCATGCCGGCGCCTGTCGTCTGCAGTGCGGCTGCATTCGTATGAAACATTTCACTCGCCGCGGGCACAATGGCCGCCGCACCGGCAGCCGTGCTGTGACCGTACTGTGCGCCACCGCTGGGGCCTGCGCCTGTGGCATTGCCGTAGCGTGTTGTGCGATACATGGGACGGGTGCGACTGTAAAATTTATTTTTGTTAGTTTAAGCATTAATATACTTCATATTGTTGTTGTTATTGTTGTTGTTATGTTGTTGTTGTTGTTGGTATGATTATGCTGGCATCGTTTCTATTTAACTTACTTATAACCATATTTGGGCGACTCAGCCTCATTACGTCGCCTGGCGGACATCATGGAATTGACCCGATCGCCGCGGGCTGCTGCCATCATATAGGTCCACATGGCGTTTCATGACATTGATACGCGCCAATGACACACACGCGCAGCACGCGCAAAACTATGCAACAATTTTTGTTTCTCTTTTTTGCCCCCTTGCTTTTCGTACTTCTTCTTCGCACTTTCTATTTATGTCCACTTTGCGTCTTCCTTCGTCGCCTCTGCGCGTTGGCTTTACGCAATTAATGCTGTTTATTTATAAGTGACTGCGCTTATTAGCTTGATTTTTTAATTAAAATTACATTTACGCAGTAGCTGCCAGTTATTTTCCTAATTGTAGAGCCTAAGCTGCAAAAAGAAAACGCAATAACTTTTTGTTATTTAATATTGTATATACAGTTTATAAAATCAATGGCAGAAATACAAACGATAAAGACACACACACACACACACACACACACATACACACATGCACACATACTGACAGCGCAGATAGGAACGCTTCAGTAAAGGCAGATGAACGCACAGACTGATCACGGACATCAAAACTTGTGCAAATAGAGAACATGGTCAGATGGATTATTACATGACGCAAATGCTGACTGACTGGACATGGATGCTTTAAGTCGTATCCCCATCGATTTAAACATGCAGATGATCCCTTTAGTTGGTACTGTGACGGAGATATGCCGGGCGATGCGCAAAACTTTTTGTTTTTGGATGACAGAAGACCGAGTCAGGGAATCACTGCGGCCGAACAACCTGGTGAACATCATGGTGGATATGATGAAGACCCTCCGCCAAACCGAACAGACTTGGAATGCGGATCGACGTCGCAGCCACTCCCTGCGAAGTAATGACAGATGGCGGTTCCGTAGGGTGAAATAGGAACGTTTCCCTCACAACAGCGCTGGCATGTTGACTGTGACGATGTTGATTCTGCAGGTCACATTCGTTGTTTGGACAAGGACATTTTGAAGGATACTTGCAGCATTTTTGGCACGTTTACAGTACCCACTGTAATCAGCAACTGTAAGCTGCAGCACACGTCTTTTTCGAGTATTCACGTTGCGTTGACGACAGGAGTAGGATTACAGTTAGGGTAGGAAGACTAATCAGCTACTGAAACTCATGGTACGCCATTGTTGGCATGGCAAGTGCGCAAACCTTTCCCCCGCTAAATTTGCGTGGTTCCGCATAGTGTGTAAGCCGAAAGACAAGACAAGTATGCTCCACACTATGGCTTTCAATATATTTACATGTGTATATGCAAAAAAAAATAAAAATAAACAGCAGCCGAGAAAAAAAGGGAAGAAAATTGAAATGGCTAAGTGTCATTGTGCTAAATGTAAGTATGTGCTGTCATGTCTGCTTTGCCAGTCTACTGCTTGCCAACGCTTGCTTATGTTTTAATGAGCTACAAGCTGCAGCACACACACACACACACACACACACACACACACACACACTTAGACAAGTGCTGGCAGCAGCAGTTGCCAAGACAGCACAGCTAACAAACTCATAAGTAATGCCAAGACATTTCGCTATGCGCTTGGCAGCAATGAACTCTTGAAGTGTCATTGTAGCGTACATACGAGCAGCAGCACCAGCAGCAACAACAACAACAACAACAGCAACAGCAGCAGCATTTAGTGTCAACGTAAGCATGTGTGATTCATCAACAAATGTGACAGTGATTATATTTGCCAACATTATTAATAGTGCTTTGTAGTATAATTTCAGCTAAGCAAGCCATTCATCCCCTCAGCTGGCAAAGCCAGCTCCAATGTCAGTAAGACACGCAAAGACTACAGTTGCATTTATAAATAATTGATTACTCTAAGTCAACTTGCTTAGCCATGACATACACTAGACTACACGGCACTGTCAGTGCCAACGTTACACTGCGCTACACTGCACTGCACTGAGCTGAGCTGCACTGTGCCGTGCTGAACTGAACTGAACTGAGTTGAGCTGAGCTCGTCGTCGTTCTACTTACAGCGCAAATCGTGTGAAAAATAAATTCAAACATAAATTTCCACGCATAAATGCCTGTCAGCCATTGAAGGCCAAGGGTACAAGTGCTGACGACACTAGGCTGCTCCTGCTCCTGCTTCTGCCGCTTCTGCTGCTGCTGCTGCTGCTGCTGTTTCTCACAGACGCAGCATGCAGGACGCATCGTAAAACTCTCGGTAGCGCACACTTTACAATAATTGCTGGCACAAACGCCTCAGCATGCGTCGGCTGTGTCGTTAAAGTGCTCAACTTAAGTTTCAACAGTATTAACTACATTTTGACGCAACTTAAGCGCAATTTGCCTGCGTATGCGTAATCTTTTGCGTTTCTCCTTTAACATGGAATTTATGTGGCACGGCACGGTACGGCACGGCATGGCATGGCGCTGCTGTAAAGAAGCACAGCAACGCAGGTAAGACGGGTATAATTAAGCAATTAAAACAAAAATCTCTGCTCTATGACATGCGAAGTCGCATCGCAGTTTACTGACGCAATTTGGCAAACGGCAAATGGTAAACTGCTCAACCAGGCAACTT
>JBAMBQ010003165.1:0-61155 GCA_037044495.1 Stegana nigrithorax | reverse complement strand
ACGTGCGTTGCGAACGCGATACAAACTGAAACTGACTAACCGACTTCAAGTTGGTTAACGCAATGCAACAACAAAACCGAAAGCAATAACAACAACTGAAAACGGAAACACCGTGTTGGGATTAGTTAAATACTGCAGTGTGAGTGCACACGTATACAGTCTACAGTATGAGTTATTGCTCATTGCTTTGTGTGCGCTCGTTCGTGATCAGAGAGAGCAAATGCCAGCAGCAAGTGTAATAAGTAAAACAGCACACAAAATACAGTGAAAACTCTTCTATCGCACATCATTTTCGGAACAACCTAACCCCCTTTGATCGGACTTGACGCTAACCCAGTCACGGTTTGTCCGTTTCCATAGAACTTTAAAGAAAAAAAAAATATCCATCCTGATCGGACACAAACTCCTTATCAACGTATAAAATAAAAAACAAAAGCTTAAAACAATTACTAAAAACTTCGCATAAAATGGGACATGTTTATGTTCGTGAATTCCGCATAAGTTTCATTGAATTGCAAACATCAGAAAGTTAGAGAGAAATGGGCTAACCAAAAGTTGGTGTGAGTCTACTTAAGAGAGTTTACACTGTATGAAAACTAGTGCAAACAGTGATTTTCAAACTCTATGCAATGCACGCAAAACATGTACATACTCCGCAAGTGGTTTGGCCTGCAACAGTTTTAGTAGCACTGCAGTGTTGTAACCTGTTGCAATGCTTATTTATTGGTTGCAGCAGACAAAACAGAAACAACAACAAAATAAAACATAAAAAAAAAAAAAATGAGAAATAAAGGAAATATCCAAAGGCGCAACAATGCGAACATGCATACCAAAAAGGGGCACAAGCATTTATACAACAATGGCCATTGAGAATGCAAGTTGCAAGTGTCGGCGACGCTTCGCATGCGCAGCAACTGTTGGCTGGTGGCTGATGGCTGATGGCGGGTGGCGGATGGCGGGTGAGCAAATTCTATAAGTGTTTCAGCGTTTGTCAACCGTAACCAAACAAAAACAAAAGAAGAACAAAACAAAGAAGAAGCGCACAAGCAACAGGTGTTGAGCAGTGCACAAGCTAAAGGCGAACGAGCAGCTAGGCAATCTTGCTGCTCGCAGACGTGCAACGAAATGCAAATCTGTCTCGAGAGGAGTCTAAGAAAAAAAAAAAAAAACAAAAAAAATCAAGCGGGCGTATATTGCAAGCATAATATAAAAGTGCAAAGAACTTTGCCAAGGACGGAAATGAGCAAAATATGAAGACGAAAAGAAAAAACAAACGCAAACATAAAAAAAAAAATAAAAAAAATTCTGAACAAAGTTTTCCTGTTGTGTTTGTATCGTTAGTGTTAAATGTTGTACAATTTTTATATACATGAAACGAACTGGAAATGGTTTCCTTTCGTCCAAGCCAGCTACTGGCCAATCAGCTAACCAGCCAAGCGTCCAAGCATGCCAACGTGTTGTGTTGATGCAAGAATAAATTGGCAATAGCAAGCAACGCGTCCAAATTTAATAAGCAGAATCATGTTGATAATTTCTATTTTTATTTTAATTATTATAATTTTTAATTTTATTTTTGTTTGAGACTAAAAGTAGCCAATGTTTAACTAGTTTTAAAATGGTTTAATGTTTTTTTTTTTTTATTTATTGCACAAACAAAAAAGACAATAACTGAAGTTAAAAAAAAAAACAACAATAAAAAAGACTTCCGTTTGCCATAAAAAGTTACAAAATGTGATATAAAAAAAAACCAGCGGGCAAGCGGTGGGGCCTTCGGGCGGATGAGTAAGAGAGCGCATGCGAATAGGTAAACAAAAATAAAATAAGCCACCAACATTGCCCAACTAATTTTCTCTCTTTCTCTCTCTCGCTGGTTAACAACGTTATCGCGAGTCGCTGTCTGTGCTTTTAAAACTGTGGAAGTTGACTAAACATATAGAAAATATCATATTGATGCTTCTTCTTGTTTGGCTTGACACCCTGGGGTTTTGGAAAAATGCATCATTTTCATTTTTTTTTATTGTTTTTGTTATTGCTATTATGGTTGTTGTTGTTAGGGTGATTGACACGAAATCAAGAAGAATCAAAATCTGCAAAAATCACTTCAACTGACTACAGACTCACAGATGATACATACACATACACATATGCGCATACATATGTTGCTGCTCATTTGAAGTGTGCCTTCGCAAATCTAATAATTTAAATGGTACAGCAGCCAAGGTTCGCATGCGTATGTTAGAACATGGAGCAAAAGTACAATTTAAGTGTAAAAATGCTCTACGTCGCTGATAGTTGAAGATTGTGATATGGTTGCTCAACTTTAATCGATAGCGGCAGCGTTGCCAAGCTTAAAGTAATAAAACACCTGATGAAGTTGACTTATGATATACATATACATATATATATATTTTTTTTTTATTCATATGAGAAATATGCTTAAGTTTGACTGCCCAGCTGCAAAGCACATTCTTACTGCATTAGCTATTATTGCTGTTGTTGTTGTTTTTGATTCATTTCAGTTCTTGATTTGTTTAGCTAAATGTATTGTTGTTGTTGTTGTTATTATTGTTATTTCGACGTTGCTCACTAGCCATTGGCAACTTCATACATACATACATATGAACATTAAAACATGCTGCGCGTGTTCTATTTGTTGAAAACATTGAATACCAATAACCACAATAACGAAAATCATAACAACAACAACAAAGCTTCAAAGTTCATTCACCAGTTTACCCAATTTAAGATTTTGTATTCATTTTCGTTTTTTTTTTTTTTTTTTTGTAGACAGCAAACACGAAAAACGTTGCTTTGATATTATTGTTTCTTTTAATTTTGTATATGCCGGTGTATTTTTTCTTTTATAATTATATTTAAATTCAATTAATTAAGATTTTATTGTCGTTTATTTCTTTGCATTTTTAATACGCTTTTGTTGCAGGAAAACCAAATAGGAAAAAAAAACAATATTTATTTACAGACCTAAACAAGAAGCACAAGTGACTTTATTTTCTGGATTCGTAGAACACTGAAATCATTTCAATTCATATAAGCAAAATTTCAATGTTGAATTTCAGTCAATCAAATCAAATAAATAGAAAGTTAGTAAAAAAAAGAAACAATATGCAAAAAGTATCAAGGCACGAGCAAATATAGTGTATAGGACTACTTCGACAATTGAAACATTCAAAAATATGACTTAGACCCTTATTAGTGTGGCACACATATTTGATCAAATATAAATAAAAAATAACAAAACTCACAAACAAAGCCAGTTTCCTATCACCCACCTCTTTCTAATATACGATTAAAAGTCAGCATAGTAGAATCAATAATACTGCAAAACATAAAAAATTTACATGCACTTTGTTGCAACAATTCAGAAGACAACATTTGTTCTAAAGCAAGTGAATACAAATCAACCGAGCTTCAAACCAGTACATTGCAGCCCTGCCAACGATTATGCACACACGTGTGAGTATTTGGAAAATACTAAGTACTCCTAAAACTAAAGCAGCAACGTGTCTGTTACATATATACAAGAGTAATAAAAGTCATTCTAACAATAAGTATAATATCAGTCAACCAAATCAGCCAAACACTGCATTTCCAATCCTGAAACAGTTGCACGTACCCCCATAATTCTGCTTAAAAATAGCACGGTGCACATACGCCGGCAAAGTGGTTGCAGTCATCAATTAGTGTGATCGATCGAAAGTACCCACTTCTACCTCATTTGTAACGAGAATGTGGTTTGTGGTTAGACTACCGGCATGCGCACTGCATTACCTACCGCATTACTCGCACATAGATGGCGCTCATTCATTGTTAATTACACATATCGCAGTTTTTATTTTTTCTTTCACTAAACATTCAAATTAATTGACAATTGTCTACTGAATAAATCGAAACTATTACAAATGTAACGGAATTTTTCAAACATTACTTTTAGATTGTTAACAAGTTTTAGAAAAATATAACTTCGCAACAGAAACGGCCGCACTTGTTTACCAACTTGTCAGCACTTTACACAATGGTATGTGCGTAGCAACTCTGTAAATTGCAAGCGGTTGGCAGCACTTTAACGAATTTCAAACAAATTCTTAACGCATTTGCCAAGAGCTTCAACTAAATTGTTTCAAGAAAATAATTTATTAATATATTGCCGTTTCAATTTTACACAGCGTATTTACCAAATAAACCATTTTTATTATAGATACACCACAGATGACAGTTTTCAGCAAATCATAATAAGTTTGATGACTATTTTAACCTGAAAATCTATCAGCATAACAAACAGTCAGTCGTTTTTCTTATGGTATTCATATTCCTATCAGAATTCATCCCTAATATTGTTGCAAAATTGTTATAGTTATTTTCAAACACAATTTCATTGCGGCACGATTTCGTTTCCGATGTAATTTCGTTTCGTTTTATTTGTTTCTTTTGTTTAGCGATCCATTGAATGCTATTGTTTTATCAAAGTCCACATTAGAATACACAATGCAAGAGGAAAGAGCAGTCATGTGGATTTTGTTCTGACCCCAGATTTAAAGTTAGCCATGGTGAGAACGAGTTTTCGATACAAATTTACTCAACAAAATTAAGTAAGTTTGGTGAAAACAAAAGAGGTGAACCAAAAATGATGGTGAACACAATTTGTTTGCTTGGCACAAAAATTATATTAAAAGCGATAAAACGGCTTTTTGCTGTCTCACTGAGGAAATATAAGTGAAATTAAATTGTTACAAGTAATAAACAAAATTAAAAATGCTACTATAGCAGTAAAGATAGTAGAAAAGTTATATTAATCTGAAGAGCTGTCGCTAAATACGAAAAGTTTCATACATTATACGTTTTGTTTGATAAAGTCATGTAACGTGCAACGAAAACAAGTACAAAAGCAGCAAACGAAAGCGAATAAAGCAACAGCAATAACAAGAGCAACCGCAACCATAACAACAAAAGCAAGAATTGCATCTTAATCAATACACGATTTCTTCAAAGATTATATGGTCTGTTTTTAGCATTTGATTTGTTTGTTTTTCTTTTTTACAGTTTGATTTTTGTGTCTCTTATGAGTTGAACTCAAAGTTTCAAGGTTTTCATGAAAAAAAAACACATAATAATAATAATAAATAAATGAACAGTTTGTGAAAAAAATCGACATCTACGTAAAAAATTACTATAGAGTTGAAAAAGCATATTACTTAGCAAGAAATCATTGTAGATTTTATTGACCGAAATTAAAATGAAAATCCACTTAAAGTCTTTCAAAAAAAATATTACAAATTGACAAATCGACAAAAATATTAATCAAAATTCACGCATTCAAGTGTTGCTTGCGTAAATCGACTTATTGATTATTTATTCAAAGATTAAAGTTTCCAACATAACGACTTCTTTTTCAAAGAAAACGTAAAATAATCAAAAATGAAGCCACATTTTTCGGTGCACATTTATTTGTATGCATAATTTATAAAAGCCACTGAGAGCCTAGACCAAAAGTCTCTCTTGTTGACGACAATCAATAAGAGATAGCGAGATTATATGAAAAAAAAACTGCTTTTTATTACAAATAATTGGAAATTGGAAAAACAAGATATGAAATAAGAACTAATTATAGTGGGAAAACATTTACTTGACAGACTGTATCTGCATTTACAGTCTGCCTGTCTGTATGGCCGTCTGCTTTACGGAGAATTGGCAAACCTGTTTCTTTGGCAACATTCAATCGATTGTCTTAAATATGCCACTACAATAATAACAACAACATGGTATAAAATTCAAAGCAGCAACGCCACAGTCCACAAAAAAAAAAAAAAAAATAGAAATTGTGTTTATCAATGAAATAAAAAAACAAACTATGATTTGTCTCTTTTTTTCTGTATAGCTTTACTTTTTTGCTTTTCATTACTTAGCCCCACTTGCATATAATGAAAATTTTTACGTAAAGCAATGACGATACGGACGCCGCGCCGCATGGCACTTGTGACATACGAGCGCACTCGTGTCGCATTGGCTTAGTTTGGTAAAACTCAATTCAAAATAATAAACAAAAAAAAAAAAAAACGTTTATCTGCGCCGAAAATCGTGCACGGCTGCAGCAATAGATAAGATACGTAAGGGAACGACCAAAAGACCGATCGGCCGACTGACTGTTCATGCAGCAAAACTCACACCCAAAGCCAAAGCCAGCGCCTGAGCCAACACCAGCGCCAGTGCCAGGGCAATACCAACGACATGCAAGCACTCATCCGCTGGCATATCTCTCAGCGTCAGCGTCAGCATCGGAGTCACTGAGCATGTGGTATGTGGTGTCAACATTCTGTTTACGTTTCATTACTCAATAAGTGTCGTTCGCGTTCTCGTCTCATCTCGTCTCGTCACGTCTCGTGTCGTCTTGTCTCGGCTCGGCTCATCGTTAGTTGACAGCGGCCAAAGCACGCCTACACACAATTCCGAAATCTGACACGTATACAAACTAGCAAACAAAGTGCAGGCAAGGCACTATGCCTTCTCACCCCTTTGCGTTCGTTCTTACTGATAACGATTCAACTCACTTGCAACATAATCAATTTCATGGAATTTAACTATCAATCCCAATCCGATTGTTCATTACCGTTTGCCAACTGTCAATTGCGGTTGGGAAATGCCTTTTATGTCGAAATACGAGTGTTAATTCAAATGAGTTTGACTTACCTGCAAAGAGAATGAAAAAAAAGCACAAGATAAGACAAAAATCAGTAACGATGCGATAATTAAAAGTTTAAAGAATAAAACTTGCGGCAACTATTTCATTTTGTAGCCTTAAAAGAGAATAAATCCCGAGCACCTTTAGCAGCCAAAACCAAGCAACAACTATCCAGCCATTCTAAAGTGGCAAATGCACTTAAGCATTGCCGGCAGACGTGGGTGCGGTTACAGCGACTCAACATCGTATGAGTATGGCACGGCACGGCACGACACGACACAGCCAGGCACGACACGGCCCACTCGCCTGACCGCATTCGTCGTCAACATTGTCGCCGTCTTTGTTGTCGGCGCATGGCCGCCTGCATGAATCGTTGGAAGCCAAACAAGGCGAACAAAACGAAATAAAGAAACAATTAAATATTTAAATCGCCTGGCCACTTGTTTTGATGTGGAAAGCGTGATTTGCCTGACTTTTGCTAAATGCCTACCACATACAAGCGAATTCTCCTCCTCACAGCCTCAACTAGTCTGGGGGAGCATTATTGGCCATTTGGGCATTGCACCTGACTCGAAACTCTGCCGGAAGTCAAACGTTGAGGAAAGCACGTACGTACATAAGTACGTATTATATCTTGGCTTCATGCACATGACACTCTCATAAGATCTTACGAACTAACTTGAGCATGGATTTGCCTTGGCCAAGCTGATATGACCCAGCCATATCTGTCCACCCAAACTACATATACTCAGTCTAAGTGCTGTTGCATATTTCCATATGCCTATTTGGCTCTAATTGAATTAAGCAATGTGCATTGGCAACGTTTTTGCTGCTCCAGTCATTGTACATTGCTTCCGTGCACACATATAATATTTATTTCATTAGCATTATCAGCATAAGCTGAAAACAAAACTCATGCGATAGCTAAATATATGAGAAAAAGCTAAAACAAAGACAGACAATAGGTGAAAATATTTTATTTATTTCTTTTTTAATTTTGATTTTTTTTTTCTTTCTTGTGTGATTTTATATACTTTTCTTTTGACCCAGAGACCTGCTACAATGAACTGTCATGTAAAACCTAACATGACTCTGTCAATTCTTTTTACTTCTGTATATTTGTTTAGTATTCTATTACTTGCCACCAACGCGACTTCATCGGCATCTTTTCTTTTTGGCTTCTCATCTTTTTGTTTTTTTTTTTTTTTTTTTTTTCTGCACGCTCCAAATGTTTATAATGCGCTTAGCACTTATTGTCGCTGCCATTGTCGCTGTTGTTTTGTTTTTATTGTTGTTGCTATTGCTTTCGTTGTTAGAGAATAGTTTCGACTCGTCTAATGTATTAATTTACAGTGATTTAACTTCTATGGCGTATCGGCGACAGCAACGCCAACAACACCAACAACAACAACAACAACCCCAACTGCAGCTTTGTGCTTGCCTTTGCAATATGTACTTGCAACAGAGACAGACTTGCGGACAATTGTCCGCATTTGTGGAACAGTCAGACACAAGTAAAGAAAAAGAAAAAAAGAAAATCAATTTGTGCCAAATTCCAAAAACACACACTCACTAAAACACCACAGCTACACTCAACTCGAGCACACCAAACACACAAAATCGAATCAAATTGGCGACCGGAAATTGCGCAATTCGTTTTCGTTCGATTTCCGCTGCGCGTCCACTCATTAAAGTCGCGACAAAAAAACAAACAAAAACAAAATAAACAAAATCGCAAATAAAAGCAAATCTCGGTTAGCACAATCAAAACGTGTTTCAACTCCACTTGGCGAATATCTCATCAGGCCAAAGGGTCGTCGGGGAGCAAAGGTTGAAGTCGCGTTTGTTAATTTGTCCATCTTATGCAATCACTTTCACCACTCAGACCAATTGGGAAGCATTGCGAGTCCAAATCCGACCGCCAGCCATCAACTATCAACCACCCACAGTTGAACAGTCGACAGACAGTCAGAGACACAGGCAAACACGTAGCGGAACTTGATTTATAGTTGGTTGCTCTTGTTGCAAAATAGTTAAGAATTTTATTTCAATTTCCAAGGAAATGCACAAAGACAAAAAATAAAAGAAAACAAAAAGACACAGAAAACAAAAGGTGGAAGTGGGCACATTATGAGCGTTTCTTATTGTTAAAAAGAAACTGGATTTTCTCTTTTCTTTGTTTCTTTTTTCTTTTTAATTTATTTTTTTTTTGTTTTGTCAGACATGCAACATGCAACCGATGCAACAGATGCAATCAGTCTATGCTCCCGATTATTTGTGCCCCATTTCAGATATATGAATGTACTCGTGCACGTAAAACCGAAACGAGAATCCAAGCAATAACAATAATCCACGCTCTAATTGAAATTACACACTCGCACAGTCGCACAACAGATAGGCCAACTAGACGTGAGCCATGATCCATCAGCCAGCAGCCAGCAGCCAACAGTCGTCAGCCGTGTGTACCTTGCGCCGAAGCAACGAACAAAGGCCGCTACTAACTGCTGCCTGCCAGTTGGCTGTTATATACATATATGTATATAGATATATATATATTTTGTTTTTATTTTTTTGTGCACCTATAAATTCCAAGCTAACTGCAATTGTTCTGCAATTGAAATGCAACCCTTTGACGTGCAACTTCCAGCAGAACCTGACAGCGAACACACAATAAGCAGCGGACAAAGCCACAGCATCAGCATCAAGCATCAGCCACAAAGCAGCTCTTGGAGCTGAGCCAAAGGCTGCGTTCATCAGTTGCAGATAAAGACCAAGAGCGGCGCGAGTTCATTGTATTTGATTCTGTCTTCTTTTCATTATGTCGGCTCAAAAAAGTTGTAAATCGAAACGCCTTAAGAAATTTTACGCCGACAGAGGCGAATGCCGTTTTGCGTTTGGCATTCTCTTCATTTTGTTTTTTTTTTTATTTCAATTTTATTCGTCTCGGCTCAGTTTAATCTTTCTTTTCTCTTTTCACCATGCGTATAGGATTTCTTTTTGTCTAATAGCATCAAAGCACAAAACGGAGAAGCAAAATTGAGCTTTGTTGATTATTCTTCATGTCCATGTGCTGCACACTTACTTCTTACTCACATGTAGGTAGCCTCGCTAGCTTAAGATCGGAATTAATGTCATGCAAGGCAACAGAGAAAAAAACAAAACATGTTGCGCATGCCAAAAAAAACAATAAATCTTTCCATCTTTCCAACACCTTTCTTTGTCGAAGTCGTTTTGTTCATCCATTTGACTACGATTCAGTTCAAATTCCACATCTTCTGCAAGTAGTGATATATGTTCTAAGCCAATCACATGATCTGAGAATTCCATTGCATTTGGATCTCATAATAATTATTATTATGAAGAAACTGATGCGCTCCTACCATTTTATAATGTTTAAAAAAAATTATCTAGATTTATATTATGCATTCTTTGTCAAATACAATTTTTAAGTTCATTTCGTAAGCAGAATGTCTGTTAACCGGGTTTCCATTGTAGCACAACACTAAGAATAAAATGAAATCATTCAGCGAATGTAGATACTTAATCTATTAACATAGAACTAAATATAATAATTATTTTTATAAAATCTATTTTGATATTTTTATGATGTTGTGCACAATTGCAAAGCTTTTGAATGCGAGGGCATATGTTATCACAATTTTTTTATAGAAAAAAAAACTCCACCACATCGATGACAAAATATTTCCCAAGCCTAGGGTATGACAAATTGTGCACAACAAGCTTGTTCACAGTTGTAACGATTTGTTTTTGTTTTACGCGTAAATTCAAAAGCTTTATAAAAACAGCTAAAATAAATACTTATAAAAATTAAATTAATTCTGTTTATATCTTTAACTAATTTTTAAATAAGAAATTCAACTTTGTGATGTCGAAAAATTACAAAAACAAAAAAAAAAAAATAATAATAATTTACAATGAATTTACGATTAGTCAGATTATTAATTTTATAAGTTTTGATGCGGAATTTGCTTTTGTAACCAGCACACAAGAGTAAGCAAAGAGAAGCCATGGTCACTATGCCTTAAACTTATCCAAGCTTTTACAGTACATACATACACATGCATGTATGTACATATATGCATATGTGTGCTTATTAATGTGGATACATACATAACAGAGCATATGTATCCAGGTGTTTCCTATGCCACCAAACCTTATGCATGAATCATCAAATGCCAACAACAATAAGACAAATGACGATAAATAAACATTGACAGCAAACAACAACATTTTTCACGTTAATTTTGGTCGTGTCTCTTATTTGTTTTTTTTGTATTCATTTTACCCCCCCAACGTTTATTTAATTTGTATTCGATTTTTCGTTTTTCATTATTTTTGGCTTTTTTCTGTTTTTTTTTTTTTTTTTTTATTATTCGTTCCACCATTTGGTAAGCGACATCTGTAGAACGAAAGTAAGCGAAGTGGCACAGTGCGTAGCCTCAACTGACGATAAGCGAAGCGGGTGAGTCGTGTTGCCGGCAAGTGTTAATTGCATACCAAAACCGGAGCAGCGCGAACGGCCAGAGGGAAAAAAAAAAATCGCAAAGGTCGTAAAAATGCTTGGCTTTGTGCACAATTGGACGCATGAAAGAAATCCAGGCATATGTATACTCAGCACAGCCTCCCAAGAGCAACGAGTCTGGGCCTGGCAGCAGCACAGGTTTACACAAAGCTTACTTTGCGCTGTTCGTTTGTTTGTTTGCATTTTTGTTGTTGTTGTTGTTTTTTTTTTTTTTCTCTTTATTATTGTTATTTTGATTTTTTGTTAAAGAGAACATGAGTGCGAATGCGAGCGCAATCGCGTATGTGCGATCGCGCGCGCGCAAATTTTTTAACGCGAGGCGGGCGTGTTGACGTTTTTCTTCATTTTTATATTTATTTTTTGCTTTTATATTGCTTTGGTATTCGTATTCGTTTTGCTTTTATTTGTACTACGTTTTAGCTTTATCTTTATTTGCGTGTTTTTCCTTCATTCATTTTTGTTTTTTTTTTGTTTTTTTTTTTAGTTTTTACAAAAGTATGATTTGGCATATTATACGTTTGTGGTTTTTAGGTGCAGCAGCATTTGTAGAATTCTTTTCATATTAGGCCGCGCGCTGTTAATTGCGTTGCGTCGTCTGCTGTGTTGTCATGGAATCCTCTGGCCAAGTTGTGTAATTGATTCAATCTGTATGCCACATGGTATGCGCTTGCTGACAAGTTCAAAAGCGTGTCGTGCATAGCAAATACTCGGCGCTCGAAGCTCGACGCTCGGCTGGCAGCTCATGAGTTCAACGCTTAAGTGTTATGTAAATGAAATTCTAATTTCAAGTCCAACCTCATGGAAAGAAGATACAAGCGCAGAGAGGCAGCACTTTGTGCGAGGGTCGCTTGCAGCGAAATCGAGACTTGAAAAGCTAAACAACAGAAGCATATTCGCCTACCATACACGATTTAACATGCCATGGCGTGTTTAGTTGTGCGTTGTTTCTGACGCACCATCCCCCCACAACCAGTTGCACGCTGTTTGATATGTATAAGAAAAAGAGAAAAACAATAAAATAATAAAAACAAAAGAGAAGTGCGCATGCATGCGTGTGCATTCGATTAATTAGGCAAGGTATTTATTTAATTGTCTAGTGCACGGTATTTTGCCTTTTTTGTGTATTTCTTTCTTTGCTGGCATTTGAGCGAAACGAAAGACTTAAGCGACAAACTTGAAAGCAAAAAAAATTTATGATTTTTTTCTTCAAAACCAAACACATGAAATAAAAAACAAAAATAAAAGGAATTAACATTTTTTTTTTAGAACAACAAACAAATGACAAAAAGTCTGTCTACTCTTTTTGGTTTGTTTTGTTCTTTTTTTGTTTTTTTTTTTTGCTTTTTTATCTTTATATAAAATCGTAACTGTCGCTCCCTTTTTGCTTGTTTGCGCCGCTCAGCTGACAGCCATTTTTGTATTGCGCTTAAGCAACACCCACATCGCCAGCTACTAGTTAGACGTCAACGTGCACTGCTTACAATCGCCCGCCTCACTAGCCCCGCCGTCCGCCAGCATTCACTCAACATCAATCGCTCAATCGCTCACCAAACTCTCTCATTTTATATGCTCGCCAACACACAGCCGAGTTGTTTTAATCGGCGTTTGTTGCTGTTGTTGTTGTTGTTCTCTGTCGGCCTTGAAAATGCTTTTTGCGCTTTTAGCTTATTTTAATAACGATGAATTTTAGTTGAAAACAACAAAAGCAAGAAGAAGAAGAAAACTGTTTGTTTTTATGGCATTTTCTTCGCAACTGACTCCACTTCTGTTGCTGCTAGCTACTATGCTTGGTTACTTTCTTTGGTAACTTTCATTTTTCAATAAACATTAAAAACCTAAATATAATTTTTGTTTTCTTTTTTTTTTCTCTTTTTTTTATTTTGTGGTTTTAGTTTAATAAAAATGACAAACAAACAACAAAACGAAAATGTGAAATAAAGTTCATGAGAATTTACAAAAATTTTGGCAATAAACATTTTTGTCTTTTTTAAGATCGGGTTGGCTTTTTGCTTTTGAAGTTAATTCGTTTTGACACAAGCACACCAATAACAACAACAACAACAACAACAACAGTACATGCCGCGCATTATCAAATAAAATTTTATTGCAGCAGTAGCAGCAGCAGCAGCAGCAGCAACGGCAACAACAATGACAATCACATAATTAACAATAACAACAGCAATAACAACCGCAACAACAACAAAGCACAACAGTGAAACCGGTCGGGTCAAAGCACGCGTAAAATATTTGGCGACAGTCGCCGCTTTATGGCCATTAACAATAAGCTTTATGTACAACAGCAACAACAACAACGAAACAAATATGGACAACAACAATACAAAAGCAGCAGCAGCAGCAGCAACAGCAGCATAGCAAATGCAGCAGCACACAAATGCCAACCAGTTGCGATATTGTCTAATAATTTGAATTCCACTCAGCCACAAACTTAGGCCTGCCTTCATCTTGCAGCTTTGCAGTAGTGCCAACTTACATATGAGTATACCATATGTAGGCATACACGAGCATAATAATAAAAGCGTAGAACAAAAACAAAAACCAAAACATATGTATATATATTCGTACATATGCATAAGTATTTTAATTGAGCAACGTCATCGCATTGACATTTGAGTAACTGAGACATGCTTCAACAGAGTCACAAATGAATATCGTTTAAGTATGTTTTAGCCAAGCCTAGTAGCTGCAACTAAAAAAAAAAAGGGGGGAAAAAAGAAAAAGAAAAAATAGAACAAAACGAAAACAAAATAATTTTAATATGTACACATGTTCAAAGTCCTAAGCCAACACTTTCAGTTTTATCAATTCATTTGTGTAAATAATGTTTAATACACATAAAGGTCTTTCCTGTGACCAAGTTGTGCCATGCTTCTGTTGCGTTATTATAATGTTTTTCTTTGTCGTTCATTGGTCACAAAAAATGTAAATAATGCATTTATTATTTTGCCTTATTTTTCAATTTTGTTTTCATATGCACACATCCGCTGCTGTGTGCTGCGGCGCAACGCTTTGTGGTAACTTTACCACCGCATTTCCGTGTCGTGCCGCACCACACCGCGAACTGACACACCTTCAACAAATAAACACACACACACACACACACACTCGCTTGAAAAGAGAAAGAAAAAAAAAAAAGAAAAAACATGACATGTTTATTTTTCGGGTTTTCCCTTCGTTGTCGTCGTCGTTGCCGTCTTCTGCTTGCATTTTTCGGTTTTTTTTTTTTCTTCTTATTTTTTTTTTTTATCTTCTGGTTACATTCTGCGGCATCGTAAAATATTTGAAATTCCATGTCTTGCCTAGCTGCCAGGTACGTGTACACGTCACGCCGTTATTAACGCACTGCGCCTGCGATATCCTGTACGTAATTACCTCTTAATTCGGGGCCGTGCCTCGAGCCTCGCCGCGCTGCCATTGCATCCCTTTGCCGCTCATCGCTAATGATTTTCTTCTTGCTTGAAATAGTTTTGCGTTTTTCGTTGTTGCTTTCAAAGTGCATATTGCACGTGATGCATGATGCAATGCCATTAACAGGCAGACAAACAGACAGGCAGACGGACAAGAAGATAGACAGACACATATATTCAATATGGGGAAATTTTAACAATTTAAAATCATTTTTAATGTTTTCTGCTTCTTTTTTTTTTTTGTTTTTCCTTTTGTTATCTTCTGTTTTATTGTTGCTGTTGTCTCTGTCATGTCTGTCTGTTGTCTTCAAAAGCAATTAACGTCAAGCATTTTTGTTTTTTTTTTTTTTTTTTTTTGTATTAATATGTCAGGCATAATTGAATATCTATAAATCAGACAACAAAAGCAAACGAAACAAATGCTTTGCATTAAAAACTAAAAGAAAACTCAAAAAACAAAATGCAATGGAATGGGATGAGATGAGATGAGATGCAACATAGACATGGCTCTTTGTTTCCAATATATTGTTACCGAAGCTTATATACACTTGAAATTAAAACTACAAAAAAAAAAAAAAGAAAAAACGACAGCAACATCAAAGGTCTACACATGTCACACAGTCATACTTGGCATATGATGATGATTTATCATGATCCACGCAAAGTTACATAAAGTCGTTCAGGTTTGCTATACGACGCGTTATGCCGCTGCTTAAAAACCAAAATAATTGTCAACGGAACAGTTGTTTTTAATTATAGTTTTTATTTTTTTCTTTAATGGCCAATAAAAATGGTAATAATTAAATAAGTACAAACGTTAAGAATGCAAAGCATGAGTAACACAGATTTCGTAACAAATTTCGCAGGTAGGAAGCAGAAGCAGAAGCAGAAGCCGAAGCAGAAGCACAAACGCAATGGCAATGGTAATCGCAATTCGACGGAACAGAACAAGAAGCTCTGTTCCACTTTAAAAAAAAAAAAGGAAACCGAGACGAAAAGAAATTGAATTACATGCCTGCATATTACAAATTACGTTTCTCTTATTCGACCAGATCACATTTACCATTGCGAAAGCGTCTGTCTTTTCGTCTATTTTTATTTAATTTATTTTTTTTTGTTCTTTTTCTTTTCTTTTTGTTTTTTTTTTTTTTTGGTTGCTTCTGGTTTCTTCTTTTTGAATTGAGCACAAATTTTAAGACGCGCACTTATATTGCAGCGAAAAAATTCGTCAAAATGCTGCAGCACGCCATGAATTTTATTTTGGGCGAAAGTGGGCAATGAAGTGTGCAATCACCTGACCTACTACATACGCTACCATGTTAATCTGTGTCTATCAGATACTTAAGACACAGCCTGGCAAAGACTTTTTATCCCGCTTACTTTAATAAATTCATTAAAAGCTACACCAAGAGAGAGAAAGAGAGAGAGAGAAAGAGCGGAAGCGAGTTGAGAGCAGGAAAGCAAAATAATATGATTTGTCTACAAAATATTACAACAAAAACGACCATACAACAACATATATGTAATATTATTGTTAATAATGCAAAGCAAAACGTATATGAATATTGTCATGGCTGCAGCAGGCGCATTGTGTAAGACTGTACCTATCGGTGGCATGTGTGCAATTCAAGCAAAATAAATGTTGTTTGTATTACTAACAATAGCAGCAGCAGCAGCAGCAATAACAACAACAACAATAACAACAGCATGTACATACTACACCAATTACCTTTCAACACGCAAAGCAAAATGCGGCAAATTTCATTTCATTTTATTAAATAAGTTCAAGTAAACGTGATATCAGCAAGCAACATACGATGGAAAAATGCCAAGGGTGGTAGGTATGACAAGGGCAACGGCCATAACGCTGCCACAAGCACGACTGCGAAAGCGAACAGATACCGCTGCAAGGCAAGGCACATGCCAGTCGTCTGTCTGTGTGCCTGTTTAGATACCGGAAGTGCCAAAAAGTCAAACTGCTGCCTATCAGGCTAATTAATGTTTGGTAAATATTGTATTGTGATGCATGCTGCTATCCAACGTAGTTACACCAAATGGCCGCTAGCTTGCTGGCTTTTCCGTTTGCACTCCTCGCTATATGCTACCTGCAGTAACCATTTAGACTTGCGTGTGCGCCTATGACTGCAGACTATATATAGAAATAGAGAGAGAGAGAGGGAGATAGACAGAGAGGGCAACAACAAGAACAACAACTGTCAAACAGAATTAAACATCGATTTACAAAAGTCAGCACTTGAAATGTTATAATAATAACAGCGAAAAGCAACAGCAACAACAACAACAACAATAAACAATAGCAACAGAAACCAGTATAACAGCAATTGATTGTCTGCATATTGGCATTCCCTCCCTTAATAAGACAACGGCCACGGTTATCCCTCCGTCAATGCAGCAGTTCTGTGGCACCGCTTATGTCAACAGTTCTTCTATACACGACATGTGTCGTCTCCTTTGAAAACACTCGCAGCACCACACATAGCCCGATAGAGGTCTGTGACTTCTGGCGTTTTTGCCGTGCCTAATGTACATTTCATCGTAAAGTCGCTACAGCATATCTGTGTGCTAATCACGTGCCCCAACGGCAGCATTGTGTAATTTCAATTAGACGTTACACCCTCACAAAGTTTTTAGTCTATTATTAGCTTTGTTTAATTTTTGTGTAGATTATCAAAAGTATTGGAGCAAATTTTCCATTGTAGAGAGTTGCCAATATATTTGTTTCTATGCATATGAATGTATAAAACTACTTTACAAATATCACACTATGTGACAAAATTGAACAGCAACTTTTCAGAATGGAATTTTATCGAAAGAAAGAAATCTTAAAAAAACAATTAAATTTTTCACATTCATTTCGAAGTATATTTCAAGAATAAACTTTCTATCTGTATAATTATTTATTTTTAAATTAAAATGCTGATAAATGATTACAAACCTGTGACGTCGTCTCGACCAAAGGCATCAACGAATAAATATAAATAAATAAATAAGCGATACAACATTTAAAACTAAACAGCGATAAATGCTAAGCAACAGTCAAGAGTCTGTCTGTCAATGAAGGTGACTGAAGGCCTACATGCAAAGCCGTTTGCTAAGAGGAAATGACAAACGACAAAAGATATACAAGTCAGTTACGTATGGAATATGATTCAGAGTTGAGTTTTCTATATTTGGTCACAGAGAAATACTATTTTTTTATTATTATTTTTATAATATTAAACTATTTGCCATTTTTCCAACAAAAATAACTCATTGTTGAACATAAACAACAAACGTCGACCAACGACATGAATCAGCAGCGGCAGCAGCCAACACAGAGAAATAAAAAACCGCAACCTAAGATTGTTTTAAAAACTAAAAAAAAAAAAAAATAAAAAAAAAAAATTGCAGAAATAAAATAATACGATAATAATAACAACAAAGGCAGGCAAAAACAATGAGCCAGTAAATATGAAATACACATACAGCACAATGGGGAGAGAGAGAAAGAGATCGCGTTACAAGAGTGACACAGAAATCAGGCAGGCGCTAGACATGGCGATTACATGGCGGCTTTCATACACAACGCCATGTCTGATTGCCGCGAATTCCCTACGAATTTCAGCTGGGCAACATATTTTTGCTTTTAAAGCTAAAAAGAAGTCTCCTTAATAAGGCCAAAACTCAAACGTGGTTATTAATTCATGCATGCCATACACATGAATATTTTGTGCTCAAATCGGCATGCTGCACTGTACGTTGCTTAGGTATGACTAATTTATCAACACATTATGTCGTTTATCTATTAATATTAATTTCTTTTTATATATATTTTCTATATTTTTTCTATAAAATGCATTATTTTATACAAACTTTATTTTGTAATTTGTAAGTGTATCTTTTAGTATTTTTTTTTTTTTTTTTAGTAAAATTGTTACAAAAAAACTGAAAAATCATTTCAAGGCAAAAGTATAAGCAACATTTTGCAGACGGTCATAATATCAAACAAATTAAGCGTTGTCATGCCAACAACAATGGCGATGACAAACCAAACAACAATAACAACAAACATTCAACTTTGCATATAAGAACGCACTTATGCTCTTACTCACTCCCTCTTTCTTTCATTCTCCTTTAGGCTTTAACTTTCCAACCCTGCCGCTACCCCTCTCTTGTTCCCTACTGCCACTGTTCTGGCCTTATTGACGCCTGACGCATTTATTTAAACATTTTCATGGAAAAAGACAAAATAACAAAAAGAAAAATAAAAAAAAAAACAAAAAGCGCTTGAGGGCCAAGACATCATACCAACGACCAGGTGTGTTTTGTTATTGTTGTTTTTGTTTCTTGTTTGGGTTTTAAGTGTTACCGTTGTTGCTGTCGTGCTTATTGTAGCATTTGTTTGTTTAATTGTGAAACTAAAACTAAACAACAACAAAAAAAAAAAGAGAAAAACTGAAAACGTCAACGCAATTGATTTTCCAATGTGCATACGATAAAAATAAATAAGCAAATGAGCTGTCATTGGCAGACACACCAACAACAACAACAACAGCAATAACAACAACGATAACAACAAAAACAAGAACAAGAACAACAATTTAGCTAATGCACATTTATTTATTTTGTATGCATTTCACATACAATGCCGCCACTTCGTATTAAATTCAATTTTTCCCCTTCCTTCATTTAATCTTGAAAACTGATGTGCATTAATGTGTTGTCATTGTCAAGACATTAACATTCCGTTCCTACTCGTGTGGTGTACTCGTATACCTATTGTGGCAGCAGCAGCAGCAGCAGCAGCAGCAGCAACAGCAGTTATAGCAGATTAGTTAGTCAGCTTGGTCAGTCAGTCGACAAAGTTGACAAAGCAACAACAAACTGTGTACACACACATACATTGTACATATATACAAATATTTCGCCAGTATGCCACCAAATGCGGCTGGCAACACCTGAGCCGCATTTTTTTGTTTTACGCTGAGCTCGCTGCTCGCATACAATATAATCGCAGAGCTGGCAGCATTAGAACCCAAAACAAACTTACAAATTGTGCGAAACAGGTTTTCATTATCATTTCAAATTTTATTTCGCCTCCTTTTATTTTATGTTTTTGTTTTTGTTTTTCGCTTTTTTTTTTTCCTCATGTTTGTTAGTATAAAGGTTTTATGTTGGCTTTTGATTTTTTTTTTTTATTTTTTTATTTAATTCGATTTTTTTACTTACAAATCCATTTGGAATTTGTTTTTTGAGCGCGTTTGCAATGAAAATTCTTCAGCATATGTGATATTTTTTGTTGTATGTCTGTATCCTGGTCTTCCACCTTCTCTCAAGCTCTCTTCGTGATTGTCTCTTTGCGACTTTTAATTCAATTTAAATTATTTGTATTTAATTACATTGAACAGTTTCCGCCCACAATTGGAATAACACAATCGAAAACAATTGATATACATATATATAAGTAATAAGTGTAATTCAATAAACGCCATTGAGTCAGAGTTTTTGTGTATTTTTGTGGGCGTACAATTAACGCAGAAGCCAAGGGAAACAAGCGTGGAGGCGGCGAAACGTTTAAACAGCCAAAAAAAAAAAAAAAATACAAAACAAAACAGAAAAAAAAATATGCAGCTGAAAAACAAAACAGAAAACAAAACCCACAAAAAAAAAAAACATGCAGCCGAAAAACAAAACGACAAAATAAAACAGAAAATACCGAAAGAAAATTTGTTAATTTTGCAATTTTCTTTGGTTTTGACGTTGTCGTCGTCGTCGTCGTCGTCGTCATTGTTGCTGTTGTCGTAAGCGAATTTAATCGCAGTCGCAGTTGGCGCTGCTGCCATTGTTGTTTTTAGTTAGCATCAAATTGCATAATTAGCAAGACTGGCAACTATGCCAAGTTGTTAAAACAAAAACAAAAAGTTTTTTTTTTTTCAAGAAGTGAAATAAAAACAACTGCAGCGGAGATCACGAAATGAAAATGGAAAGCGCTCAGCGATAATTGGCTGACATAGTTTCCTGAATTGTGGTGCGCCACTGAAGTAAAACCGAAGAAAAAAAAAAAAAAAAAGAGAAAAAGAGAAAAAAAAAGCGCAGCACACCTGACGAAAGACATAAATTTGCGCATTTCGTTCATTTTCACACCATATTTGCGGCTATTACTTAGCCTAACTTGAACTGCAACAACTGCCAGCACTGACGGAACCGCTGGCGCACTCACTCGCCTCTCGATTGCACTAATTTGCCGCATCACGTTTTTAAGTGGACCACACCAACGTGAATTGCATTTAACGCCATCAAAGATTTCAAGTTCAAAAATTCTGACATTTCCGCTGCCTGCCCGCTGTGCGAGCCACCTGAGCCAACAAAGAAAAAACCCAAAAGCAATTCAAAAGTTATCAGTCAAGAGTTTACACACACGCCTAATGCCACAAATTCCATTCTAATGCACTTCAGCAGTGTTTTTTAAGTTTTTTCTTTTTTTTTTTTTGTCTGTTACTGACTTTTGATTAATTATACAACGCTAAGCCCCTCATCGCTCTCCGTTGTTTGTTATAGTATATGTAAGTAGTAGGCATTCTCTCAATGACTTTATCGCTCCCGTGCGATCCCACTCGCAGTCAGAATTCCTTGCATTGACGCTGACGAATCAGCAGAATGATCTTCGTCATCGTCGCCATTATCGTCATCAACGCCAACAACAAACGCAGCAGCAGCAGCAGCAACGTCATCCACGTCGGTCGGTGTTTTAATTTGTTCGAAATGAAAACTCTTTTTTTGTATTTCGGAGGTCAAGTGAGTTCAATGTGATTTTATTTCCCCTACTACGTTTACAAGTATTACGCGGCCTGAACGCCTGAACGCTTGAACGCCCGAACTCCCTAACGTTTTCTCACCTTCGTCATTCTTATGTTGCTTTACCTTTATTTTTATTTGTGTTTTTCTGATTCTTTTCTTGAGTGGTTTTTTTGTTTTTTTGCTTTTTCTTTTTTTTTTTATTATGATTATGTATATCAAGAAACGTCGTCGCTTATTTGTATTTTGTTTTATTTTCTTTTTTTTTTTATGTTTTGCTCTGCTTTGTCTTTTTTTTTTCATTTTTTATGGCTTCGGTTATCATTATTCAAATATTTTACTATGCGATGCGACGTCTTGAATATTGAAATTGGAATTGCTTGGAATTGGACAGCTTGACGACTTGGGAACAGAAAGCGAAGCAGTCATTTCGGTGGTTGGTTTTATTTTATCTTTCCAAGAATGCTTAAGCAGCAGCAGCAGCAGCAACAGACAAGAACCAAGACAAGCAACCTAATGAAGTTCGTTTACTTATCACGCATGAAATCGTGTTTTAATGGAGTTTTAGCCTCTTAGCAGGTATTTCACATACCATACCATACAACTAAATATGTATATACATATGTATATATGTACTAATGTAGTACGTATGCATTTACTGGTAGAAAATTAATACAACAATATACATACAATAATTATCAAGTAATCAAACAACTCACCTTGCCAGATGCTTTTTTGTAGCGACGCGTCGCTTCGATTACTAAATCCTTGACGTAGAGATCCCCAGAACCGCAGGGCACCAGTATGCGCACATCACCAAAGCAAACCGTTACCTTCATGATAGCCTATTTTACTTCACTTGAATCCCTATTTTATATTATTACTATTATTCGCTTAATCTTTTATTTTGTTCAATATTTCCAGCACTCTTTTTTCAAAACGAAAATAGCGTTAAAAATGAATTTGATATTAAAAAAAAAAGACACAAAAAAAAAACGAAAATAAATTGCACTTTTTTCTTTGATTTTAAATTTGTGGAATGCTTCGCTTTCAAAGTGCACATGTAGAGATGTAAACTGAGGCGGTTATAGACGTAAATCTATATACGAGTATGTACGTATGTGTGCATAGCCGCGGTCGTTTCAGACGCGACGCGTCGCGCAGACGCAAATGCTTCAGATGATCTTACGGAGGATATTTACGAGTGTTTATTTTACTATTTCTGTTGAGTATTTTTTTTTTTGTTTTTTATTTTCGAATCGACGCTTTCGTTGTTTCGTATTATGGTATACACTTTTGGTCGTTGTGGCTGTTGTTGTTTGCTGTTGTTCTTGTTAATAGCAGTAGTGGTAGTGGTTGTTGGATTTTTGTTGTTGCTATCGTTTGCCCTTAAACTGCAGCTGCAGCCGTGCCATGCGTTATTACTTGCATCTGAGCGAGATAGCACCAATGCGAAGGTAGTACACCTCAAAGGATGTACCTCGTCGCACTTGACAAAAGAACGCGCTCTCTCATCACACTCTCTATGAACAGGATCCGCTTCGCTCTCGCCGTTATTGCATTTGTTGTTCCTGTTGTTATTCTACTATTATTGCTACTACTTTTTCGTTGTGTTGTACGTGTCTGAGGCTTTGCGCTTTTGCTGTTTTACACATGTATTTTGCATAATTCACCAGTTTTATTTATTCAATTGTTGTTGTTGTTAACGTTGTTACTGTTGTTGTTGTGATATTAAACGCAGTTAAATGAATCACACGCGACACATAAAAAAAGCTGTTAAACGTATAGCAACAACAAAGATAAAGTAAGTAGTTGCAGCGAAATCTTTAACAGAACTACGAAAAGCGCAAGTTTTTCTCAAATATATGTTACACGATTTTGAAAATTTTTGTTAAGGTATAAAAAAAAAAAATAACGATTCGAATTAGAATTTCGTTACAAATGCGCGCGCTTAAAACACAGTCGTTTTAATTTATTTTCTTTTGTTTATTGACCAAACATCGCGACGCGAGCGCGCTCGTGGAATGTATTAATGCGACTACCGTCGCTCGTTAAATTTTCAGTCGTTGCTTGTGATTGTTGTCGATTCGAAGAAGAAGAAGTCTACTCACAGTTGACAAGTCAACCAAAACTTGTTTTACAACTTAGAGTTGCCACTTATGGACGTTTACCCTAACTAAATTCAAGTGCGTTGAATTGAACTGTTCGTAACATAAATTCAAAACTTTTTTGGTTGTTCCCTGAAATCGTGGCTGTATGTATTTTATACATTTACATTGAACTCATATTAATTCGACATAACACACAGTTACTTTGGGAATATCCCACCGCTGGCACTCTGTGTAGTGTTGCCGTTGATCACACAAAATCACATGATCAACAAGAAACGGTCATGATTTAACAGAGACATTTATGATAGCAGATAGCAGAACAGGGCAGGCCAAACTTATCGGAACGTTCAATATTAGGTTCATGAACATACCAGATGTAAGTTATATCAAATCATACAATAATACAAGTGAAAAGAATGTGATCCTTTTTCTACGCGGTATTCTGGTATACAAATACTAATAATATTCTTAGAAAAAGCATCAAGTATACAAGTAAGAAGTAAAACAAAACCATTGTCACTAGAATTACTTAAGACTTCAAATCGCAATACAGTCTATTCTAGTTAAATGTACACATTTGACCCAATTAACACAAAACCAGATAACATTTGAGGGCCACATTCATTTATATATTAATTTATTTTCTAAACAATCAAAAAAAAACTGTTAAATATTAGTATTCGCCTGTACGGACTCGGACTTTTTTTGTTGTTTAATCGTCTTGTCCATCTCCTTCTTAGCTTTCTTTTTTAGAAACTCGCTCTTGTCCAAATTATTTTGGAAGAAAGTGGTCTCCTTGCGCGCCTGCGACACCTCCGCCTGCAAACGTTGCTTGTGCACTGCTTGTTCATAATTCATACGCTCGGTGAGGTGCATCCACTTAAAGCGAGGCAAGTACTTCATGCTCCAGAGAGAATCGTAAAAATGAGACTTCTTACGCGTTGATATTTGTTTATTGTTCAGCAAGGGTACAATCTGCTTGGCCACGCGTTTTGACTCAAATTCTACCCAGCCCTCCGTGAAGTGTGTATTATAATGTTTGCGCCTTTTCTTCTTCTCAGTATCTAAAGTAAACGATGATGAACAATTAAAAGGAAACATTATTATTCATGGAACTCACCTTTCGATTGTTTCTCTGGCTGCAAATAAACCCGTCCAATCTTCCCATACTCGCCGAGATATTCACGTATCCGTGTAACGTTCATGTGCTTCGGAATATTGGATATGTAAATTATGCCCTTCTTACGTTTCTTTGGTTTAACGTAGTCAGCCAAGTCCTCCTTATCAATATCGCTTTCCTCATTGCCGCTCGTGTGCCCATCTTCCTTGTTTCCGGTGTCGACGTCGCTATCCATCTGCAATTGTACTGTTTTTGTATCGGTTTTCATTATTAATCAATTCTTTTCATCACAACCTAACGTAGAAAACGATGTTTGCAAAAATCAAAACAAAACAAATGCACACGCACGTCTACGGTGACAAACGATACTGCTTCCTCTTTCTCCCATGGTGCACAGTAACAATATGTGATAACATCGGTCCGATTGGAAACGATTGAAACAATTGAAACGATAACGATTTCTAGTTGGTTTTATTTTAAATTACCGTTTAAGTTGGTTCTTGCTTATATGTTTGCATTATTAACTAAATAACTTTCCATAAATTTACAAAAAAAAAAAATAATTATAACAATCAATATCATTAACAGCTAAAATAATTTACAATATATTGGTAAAAGCTTAATTATATAGTATGCAATAACAATAAACTCAAACGAACAAAAGGTAACGATTACAAGTACATGAAGGTATTTACACAGACGAACAACTATCCTTAGATGTCGAACTCCTTAACAATTTCCACAATGCTTTGATACGTGCCAGTGATAATGCCCAGCACGGCGACAATGAGTATCGCCACATTCTTTATATAGCTCCATGCAGTCAGACCCTTGGGTATTTGTGTACGTATGACAAGGTCAATGAGGACTGGAATGACGAGGGCCAGTGATGTCGAGCAGAGCGCGCCGATCAGCGAGATGAAGAGGCCCAACTTGGGCACAACCATTGCAACGCCAACTAGAGAAGCAAATTAAATGAGAAAAGCCCGCAACTGGTAGTGTTCCCGATCTGCACTTACATGTGAGCAACACCATGATAAAACGTAAGATCACCTGTACCGTTATCGGATACGATTTCGCACAGCTTGAAGAGCGTTTCATCGGCGGCCAAATAATTTTTATCATTACAAAAAACTGTATGGGGTAGCCGAAGAAGACGCCCAACGCGGCTACGATTTTTACAACTTGCGACAAGCTGCAATAAAGCCAAGTGACATGTGATCAAAAAGAAAACAAAGTTTTTCTGAGCCACCTACATATCATCCACATTCAGATTTAGCGTAATACTGCCCTCCACCTCCTCACCCCAGCGCGTGTAGCTCACAAATCCGGTGAACACAAAAAGCAGTGTTATTAACATCATCGTAATGTTTAATACACCAAAGTGACTGCTGAACTTCTCAGGATGGCGCATCGAGTTCCTTAGTGGCAGTATTAGTGCGACGCCCTCATACGAAAAGAGTGCCGTGCCGAAGAACAGTGCCATCTGGCTAAAGTTCGTAAACAGGTGACGCTCGCTCGGTGAGGGCATTGGGCCGCTATCAAAGGCGATGGTCAACGTTGCAATGAGACCGAACAATAACGCGAAATTGGCAATCAGCGACACAGGTGATATGTACTTAAGATTAGTCAATAGCGAAGGCAACATAGCCGGCAGCAGTGTGATCAGCATAACCATATTCATGCTCATGTTAACACCATTCTGCAGCAACACCTGGATACGACATTAAACAGAAATGTGTGAAAATATGTACAGAGACTGCCTGCAATCAGCGCAAGGCGGCTACGCTTACCTGATGCAGATTCTCCGTCACAAAGACAAAGTATATGGAACAGAAGCCAAACTGTGTCACACACAGAAACATCTCAACGATCAGTTTCATAAACTTAGACATGCGACGCAGTGGCTTTGGCCCGTATTCGAAGCATTTTTCCACAGTCTCGGGATAGTCAAAGAAGGTGGCCCCTGGCGTTTTCTCCACGGCCAGTATGGAAGCGCGGATCAGCATGCGCTCGCAATGCACGCAAATGACGGCGATGATGGGCAACAGCACAGCAGCACCGACAAGTCCACCATTCTTAAAGCAGTCACCCATGGCGAAAAGGCCAGCGCCAACGCTGCCCTTGAAGAGATGCGTGGTTGCCTCCAGACTGCTGGTGGCATGCCTTTTCTTCTCCGTCGATTCTACATCGGTGGAGACACTGTCATTGGCAGATTTCTCCGCCTGCTGTGACTGCTGCTGTACTTCATGCTCTTTGCTGTTTCTTATTTCCAGTGTAGTGCCCATTTCACCTGCTTCGCTTGCCTTTTGCTGATGCTTTCTGTTCTGTAAACCGTATTTAATGCAAAATAAAAATTAATTCCTTTGCAACAACTCCCTCTTTTCTGCTTCTTTCTTTTGGTTTCCTTTTGTTGTTGTATAAATTATCGTTTTTGTTTTAGTTCTGTTGTTATTTGGCATTAATTTTGCACAATTGAACAGTAACGGTGCCAGCGCAACGCATTTGCGTAACGGGTGTGAGTGAGACAGACGACGACTTGAAAGGCATACCAAAATAAAAATGCAAAAAATAAAGAACAGCAGAAAAAGCAATAACGAAATAAATACAAAAGGTACAAAAAAAAAGAAAACACAACTGTTTTCGATCAAGGAAGCGGAAAAATGCAATCTAAATTGAGAATTAATGCAAAAAAATACAAGGAAACAACAAAACAAAATAATCAACCACATGCGATACGCTTATTAAAAAAGGAACGTCACCTGCTATCGCGTTAATTCTATATTGTAATTTATCAGATACTCGATGTAATTCGCAAATTTGATTTTAGTTTTGCACATAAACTGTTGAACACAAATTAGTCGAACTCGGAAAACAGAAAACTAAATAACGCAACCAAATGCAAAATAGAAAAAAAAATCCACTGACTTTCGTGACGATGATGGATGTAAAAACTGCGCAAAAAAAGTGAACCGCACTCGTCAAGAACTCAAACCAGACTCAGAGTCAGAGTCAGCAACGGAATTGGCTTAGACGATGCACACTGGCTCGTACGTATGTAGTATGTGCATACCTTCATCCATATCTACATATAGACACATCACAGTTGACCGCGGCGTATCGGCAATAACTATTGCTTGTGCCTGCCGTGCTTGCGACAGTGGCCTGCCGGAGTTGGTTAGTGACGGTCTGACTGTTTGAATGACTTACAGACTCACTCTGCTAACATTGCTTATTAATCGTCAATAACGCCGATGACGAACATTTGCCGTAATATCGAAAAGAGATCTTAGTCAATGTCTGCCAATTGTTGTTATTTGTTTGCTGTTATTGGCATTTGTGATTCTACTTTTACTCACAAGTTCTTACATTATCTTATGCAGTTATACAACACACAATGCAAACAACAGCAATAATGGAACATTACATATGTATAAACTTGTGGGGGGTTTTTTTAAGCAAACGAATAAATGTTTTTTTGTTTTTTTTTTTTTTTTTAGGGTAGCTCACACTTCTTATAGCAAATAAACTTATAATACAAAAAAAAAGAGTTCCATATGCCGCACAGGTAATTGCATTACCTATCGAGGCTTGCCTTGAGATGTTACTATGCTATTTTTTTATAAAAAAAAAAAATAAAATAATGACCTTCAATGAAGTGAGGTTTTCACTTGCTTTACATAATCCATTCATACATCTTGTCTAGTGAAGCACCCTAATATCTGTAATATTACGCCATAATATAGCTGAACCGACTTCATGCTTGTCTCAGGTTAGAGTGCATTGTTTTTATCTGTTTTTGTTATTCATTGTTTCTTGTTTTTTTTTTTTTGTTTAATGCATAAATTATTTTTCTTTATTGTCGTTATTGAATTGTTTTTATTTTGCTTGTTGTTGCAGTTTACTGAATGCATGCATTGCTGCCATTTGTTGTAATTAAATTGTCTGACTTGTTTAAATCATAAGCTACGATCAGGAAATTTTATTCACAACTTTTTTTAAACTGTGCCAGGCAAACACCCGGAAACACGGGCACGGCTCTGATTCTGTTTATAGCATCAGTTACTTACATATATTAATAAGTCGTACTTATTTTATTTGTTTCTCTTTGATTTTCGTAAATTTTTCAATCAGAAATTTAATAACAACACAGGAAGCGGTTCGCATATATGGGCTAAAGCTCAACAGACAAAAAAATCACGCACACGCAACGTTGGCCCAACGAATATTTACATGCACACTTACAGTGACAGTTATAATAATAGTACTCATGCACAGTTTATTTCAGGTTATATAAAAAGTGAAAGAAAATACTAACTTTTGCAGCAGCTTGCCCGAGGCAAAACGTAGTTAGACATACACATTTTGCATTTTAATGTCTGACCCATTATAACATGTAACTTAGGATGCGCTTCTTCGCTTTGCTAAGAAAGAGCAATGCACCACTGGCCAAAAAGGCAGCTTAAATTTAATGTGAATATTTATTGCAACCGCAGCCTATAGTTTGGGTATCAGTCTATGAGATTACTAAGTAGTTTATACGATGGGGAGTTGTATCAATTTAAAGAAACTTGTAAGAAAATTTTTATTTTTTTTTATTTTTTTTTTTCCCCTGTACTTTACTTTACTGTACGTGTACACATAGCGAGTTCACTTCTGTTTGGGCTACACACGTGCTTTTAGCGCACAAAATCCAAAGTCAATTGCTTTGCTTAGGCCAAACGTGTTAGCTTCGCATTGACGAATCGCAAAGTGTGCAGCACATGGCGACACAGCAGCGTCGAATGCTCTTCAATTAATTGTAGAATACATGAATTGCATAAATCAATCGACCGATCGTTTCAGCAGCAGCCGGCGACGAAGTGGTGATTTTTAATTGGCTGCTTGCCGTCATTTGTTTACGGAATCAAAATCAAAGTCGATTTATGTAAAACAGGCATAGTAGGGAACTGGCCAGGCCTTTGCATAACGCAGCCAAAGTTACTCAATTCCGTATATCAGTTATCGCGTAATCAACAGTCAAGGTCCAATGTGCACCGTCCCTGCAGAAATACTGCAGAGCATTCCTCAGGACGCGTTAGCAGCTCAGTTGTTGTTATAATAATAAATTAACAGATTTCTTATTTCAATTACAGCACATGCCTGCGAGAAACCCGCAGAAGCAAAATTTTCACTCTAACTAAATTCGCGGTCGAGTCTATGTAATGACTCTAATTTGGACTTCATTTGGCTTGCGTTGGATGTTTGTTAAAAAACATTAACCCTGCGAGATGTTCCTTTCTAAGTACTAATCAGCATTCCACATTATACCATGGTTTTTGTTTCGCAAATATGATTTCTTAATCACAATGGGTTATTATGTTCCGAGCTCGTCTATTTGTTGGATCCATGCATGCACCACCGCCTTGTTGAAATGAGCCACGGAGATTGTAAGTCGTAATCGAATTGATAATACAAACCTTTGGCTCCACAAACTTAATGCATAAATAAGTCAGCAACTCCGATAATCGTTATGGTCATTGATGTATTTCTTTCTTTTATGCAAACAATCTTAGACACTAACAACAGCTACACTAGACAGGAGGAGGCTAACTTACAGCTAGGAAAAAAAAAAGAACGTGTCGTTATGTAACGTAGTGGCAACAGCCGAAAGCCATTGCCAATATCCTGCAAGCTATCAAATCTTTTCCTCTTGGCCAAAGTGTCGAAATATCTGTGCTAAACTCTCGTAGCTGCCTGTTGAGAAGCCAAGTAATGCCAACAGAAGTATGGCGATGTTCTTGATGAAGAGCCAAACGCCGGGCACTTTGTTGTTCTCACAGTGCACAATTAACTCAATGACCGGCGGGAATACCAAAGCGAGAGCTGTCGAGCACAAAGCGCCAATCAGTGAAATGAAGAGACCCAGAGCGGGTACCATCTCAGCGATTGCCACTATATCAGCGTAAATGTAGTAATAGAGGATTCCACGTCAACATAGGCATGTGACAGGCGGCATGACGTTTACTTACACGTGATCAGCACCATGAAGCAGCGGAATCCCAGTTCACCCCAGAGCGAACGGCCGCTCAACTTGCATAGCTGCTTCGCATTGGGCCACATGATCTGTATGGCGACGAAGAACTGCAGCGGGTAGCCCAGCAGCACGCCGAGAGAGACCATAAGTTTAACCGACTGCGCGAGTCTATGTGTGGGGCGAGAATCATTTGGTCAGCGTGAGTACATGGCCACTAGTCTGGTCTAGTTCTACAAGCACACAAGCAAGCCTACGCTGTTACATATATATATAGGACATAGCTCACTCACATGCTATCGCCCAGATTCAGCGTGAGACTGCCGCCAACGTGTTCGCCCCACTTCATGTAGCCAATGAAGCCGGCGAACATGAACATCAAACTGACGAAGAACATGCCCACATTGAGCACGCCGAACGGTGTCTCGAATGTGTCTGGCTTGCGCATTGCATTTTTAAGCGGCATCACCAGCGCAATGCCTTCGAATGCAAAGATCGCCGTGCCAAAAAAGAGCGCCAGTTGTCCATAATTTGTGAACTTTGAGCGCACCGCTATATCCGGTAGGCCATCCTTCAGTGCAAAATACAATGTGATGCTCAGGCCAAGTATCATGCAGATATTCGCAAAGAGCGATACCGGAGTCAGCCATTTGAGATTCGTAATGAGCGACGTGAGTACGACCGGAACGAATGCATATACCATGACGATGTGCACGTCAATGTGGATGCCGTAGGCTTGAAAGATCTGCATCACTCTCAGTGATCGCGACAGCGATAGCGTCAACAACAACAACAACTCACCTGCTTCATATTCGAGCTAATGAAGACGAAGTAAATGCAGCAGAAGCCCAACTGTGTTACGCAAATGAAAATATTGACAACCGTCTTCATGGTGTGCGCCCACTTGCGCAACTTCGTCGGTCCATACTCGAAGCACTGTTCGACGGTGTCGGCATAGTCGGCGCACCTGATCGCGACACTATGCTCGCGCATTTTCTTGGAGCAGCTGACCAGCACATGTTGGCAGTGTATGCAGATGACGGCGATGACCACGGTGAGCACTGGCGCCAGGACGAGGCCGCCATTCTTGTAGGCGTCGCCCATGGCGAAGAGGCCGGGTCCGATGTTGCCCTTGAATAGATGCACGATCGTCTCCAGATAGCTGAGTAATTCGTTTAGTTTCGTATGTTTTCTTGGTACTCATACGAGTATATACATAGATAAATATGTACTTATGTATTTATATCTGTTATACAAATATATGTACATATACTATACAGGCCTATATAATCGTGCATATAGTGTTAGGTTGTACACGGATGTGTACAATATGTGGTATATACATATATAAAATTATATTAGTTAGCAGCTTTGTTGTAGAGATTGGTTAGTTGGTAAGAGAAGCAGAAGGTTTAGGTTTAAAGAGAATAAGGATTGTGTTGGAGGTGTAGTTGTTGTTGTTGTTGTTGTTGTGGAATGTTTTTTTTTTTTCTCAATTAAATCCAATTTTTTAGTTGTTGTTAAAAATGTTGTTGTATTAGCCATAGATTAATAAATTTAGTAGGCATGTGTTGGATGGATAGGGGAGGTTTGGATTTTGTGTTGTTTTTGTTGTTGTTGTTGTTAGTGACATTTTTATATCGGTTTGTTATTATTGAAATTATAAAGAATAATCTCTTAACTTGTTATTTTCGTTTTGTCTCTTCATTGTTAGTATATGGACATAATATTCGCTTATCTACCTTGTAGGTGGATGATAGTCCTCTTCGGGCATTGCATCTGGCTCCTTTGTTGCCTTATTGCTGCCGACGCCATCCACGGAGGTATTCCTTGCCTTGCGGCTCGTGTCCTTGTGTTGACTCTGACAGAAATAATTTTTAAAAGAACGTTCTTTAAACGTTATTTGCTCTTATAAATCATTGCAATCAAAACATTTCATAAGCATGTCATTGCCTGCACGTTGCTGCTCGCACAGTCATAGGCATGGGACGAGAAAAATATTGAGGGAGCGGTGTGAATTAAAGAAAAAGCAGTTAAATATACACACTGATTGATCGATCGATTGATCGCCAGCTTTTTACTTCCGCACCGTATGCGCTCAGTTACTTTGAGTGCGCCGCAAGCTACATTACTTTCAATCTATAATTTTTATCTATTTATCTAAAAGTGTGCATCCACACAAATGTACACATATGTATGTATGTATGTATGTATTTACAAACATACATATGTGGCCATTGCGTAAGCAATTCGCTTTCCTTTCATATACGCTGATGAATGAAAGTTGGCACTTGATGATTTTTAATTGTTGAAATTAATTTAATCAAAAAATATTTACAACAAATTGTTTGTTCCGTTAAAATGTTGAGCCGAAAGATGAATTGTAGGTAAAGTTAAATTAATATAAGAGAGAAGATGAAACGGAACAGGGCACTAACAGGTAATACTGCAAAGACCTTTAGGATTATGGTTCTAAAAATTCAGAACTAATGTTTTAAATTTATGAGACTTTTCCAAATTAAATTTGCTATAAGATATGATCAAATTTGCAATGATAATATTAAATAATAGCGGATCAAATGGAGAGTTAAAAAAATCGTTTTATTAAATAAATTGAAGTTGTTAATGCGCAGATATAATGTCAAATTAACATAGCTATAAACAAAATACTTGTATATATATGATTACATTTCATCACTGAAATTTGCATAATTAGACTTGGAATTATATTCGAAAATTACACTGCGTTAAAAAGTTTAATTTTAGCAACAGTTTTTTGCTAAAAATATGAAATTATTTTTCAGTTAAAATTACGAAAAGCCAAATTAACACCGGAAACGTTTATAGTGATTATTCGCAGAGTATGCATCCAATGGCTTACACAGTACTTTATAAAAATCGCAACAAAACGAGGAATAAGGCAGTAAGAGTCTGTTTGGCAGATACACGTACATACATATGTAGTATATAATGTACATTGTATGTACGCATTACCCAACTACAGTGTCTGATTTTAACCTATGTTAAGTTATTATATTATAATACTGTAAAAGTTACAAGAGCTGCACCGAGTGTGGCTTAAAATGGCTTCTCTCGCTTCTTCTCTTTGCTATATATGTACATACGTGTATGTATGTATGTATATATGTATGTATGGAATGCTTCAGCAATAAAAATGCTAACAATCACAGCAAAAACAATATTCGTAATGACAACAACAAATACAACAAAGTCTTGCGTATGAGCACGAAATTAATTTAATTTGGCACAATTTTGAATATGTAATTTTGTATTTATTTATTTATCTTTTCTGTAGCGTTTTATTTTTGACTTTCGTGTCAATGAACCCAAAATGAATTCATCGCGCGTACAGGCATTTCTGCATGTAACAAAATTCTTTAATGCATTTCAACTTGCATGGGGGAGAGCGCTGTGTGCCCCACACCCCCACACTGCCCCAGCCCCTACTATACACTTTAGTCGTGCTGCATACAGTTATTATTGCTTTTGTGGTTGCTTGTCGCACTTAACACGCACATGCGAGTATTTATCCAATAATAAAAGTTTTTATTATTAATAAATTGATTAATTCATTTATTGCGATGCAAGCAATAAAGCGGAGGTGGGTGTGGTTAATGCATGAAAAGTTAACAATAGAAGCAACAATTGCAATACCATAATCGATTGCAGCGGTCCGTTATTGAAGCTAGTGAAAGTGTAAAAGGGAGAGGAGACCTTGCTGTGCTGACTGTGAGCATGATAATGAAAATGAGAGTAAGAATGACCAGGCGTATATTGTTCTTTGATAAAAGACGACGAGGAAGAAGACGAAAAACAAAACCTTGCATAATAAGAGTCGTTATGTGTAATCGGCTGTTATTGTTTTTTGTTAATTAGGTTTTTTTCGAACTTTATCATTGAAGTCAGTTTTGTTTAGTTGATAACCAGTTTTGAGCAGATAAATGTTCAGTTGTTGTCATTGATTATCTTCGTTAATCAGTTAAGGATTGTTCAAGTATTAATGCGCAAACGGTGCATTAAACAACTGTTGTGTTGCTATTAGCTGGCTACCACTTCAACTTTCATTTAAAATTTGATAACAATGACCATTGGTGGTTACAAGTATGTAGATACATATGCAGATACTATACTAATCATAAGGGTTTTGATGTGATTGCTTGACATTGAGTTTTAAAACCGATAGATAAAGGAAGCCACTTTAAAGTTCACAAAAGCTAATCTAACGCCACGTATACGCAAGATCTCGTGATTTACTTGGCCCACTTCCTGAAAGTGTGAACTTGATGGAGTAACAAAGTCAACGCTTTGGAAATAGCCCAAAAATAAGAGTTAGATAATCAAAATCTAAGTAGCCATTTGCCAAAGGATTCTCAATTGAATAATAATCAAGAATAAATATTGTGCATTTACTGCATTTGCCTTTTGAAGCCAACCTACAATTTGGCGACAATCAATATTCCATAAATCTGATCGAACTAAGTCAGAACACACTTCACACAACCTTCGACTCTTATGGCAACGGAATCAGGTTAAAGTAAACGATTGTAAATCAAAGAATCATACAATAAATACCTGATACGCGCGAATCGCTTCATAGAGATTAAACAAATTGCCAATTGATAAAGGTTTTTTTTTTTTGCATACTGTTTCATTTTATCGCCTTTGCCTCAATGAACAATAACAGCAGCAAGATATTTGGTTATTTATGATCACAAACAGATTTCAACTAAGTCGCTGCGTGCATGTGCGGTGCAAACGTTAAACGCCACTTGAATAGTTTGCGCGGCTGGTGGCGTTGGTTCAAGTGCAGCGAGCGGAAATTTGACTTAAAGACGTCAAAAGTGACCAATATTTTTGCACGCGAGTTTTAACGCAATTACGTTACCATTTATTTATTTATTGCCGTTTAACGGGGCAGCAAGGCAGCGACGTCAGGTGCCATGCACCAGACATGCTCTCAGATATAGTCATATATTTAAGACGAAAAAATAAAAACAAGAAAATGCGCTTATCGGCAGGTAAACGTTTGCTTAAGTGCTTTACAACAAGCGCAAGTAAATGCTGCGCTCCGTCACATATGCGTTTGAATGGCCACAAAGCCATAAGTATGTTCATATATGTATGTATGTATGTATGTATGTATGTAGTACGTAGTATAGGTAAACGCAGACGTCTGGGGCGGCTTTAACTGTGACTGTAACGCTGACAGCGGCATTGAGTTGTTGTTGAGTTTAGCTAAGTTTCTGTTGTTTTCATTTGTTTTATTTGATTTGTGATTTTTGTTAGATAAGCAGCAAAAACCAAAACTCACTTAACAATAACATAAAACAAATTCTAACGCATAGATGGAAAATTACGCGGTACGCCATAAAAGCATAAAAGCTTAAATATTCATTACGGAACAGTTTTTAATCGGTTTCTTACGTTTACGTACACAAAGTCTGCGTAAAAGTGCAAGTAAGCCGGATGAGGCAGGGCAGGGAAATGCAGTGTTCCGCTGACGAACATACATACATGTATGTACATATATGTATTTGTGTGGGTGATGCTGCGACGCTCGATGAAGTCACTTTGGCAAGCCGACAAAAAATTGTCAACGGTGACGCCAAGAAACACTAAATGTACATGCCATGATGTATTTGTGGCATCTTGAATTCTACGTTCTGTTTTTGTTTTGCGTACAGTGAAACCAATCATAGTCATTACAAAATGTTTTTGTTTTTATAATTAACCTAAACAAAATGTAATAACAATAAAAAAAAAATTTTGCAATGGTTAGCAATAAGAACAGTTATTCTAGTATTTGCGTGCAGATGCATAGCTTGGCTACACTTAGTCAAGTTATGCTGTGACATAACACAGGATTCCTCCTAGAACTAGTCACAGCAGCAAGCAGACAAATAGAGAGTTTTGCATCTCGCACATAAATGACCACGCACTGTGATGTGTTGTTGTAGCTTTCACTGTATTTCTTACACAAATAATTTTTTTTTTTTTTAAATAAAAAATTTTTTGTTTTTTAAAATGGTTTTTTTTTTTTTTAAAGCGGCATATGTTCGCAAAGTTATTAATTACTGGTATCTTCAGTGGAAAATTTCCATGCACAAATGTATGTATGTATGTGCATACGTATGTTGCTTATTGGTTTTAATTTTGTTTTGAGTTTCTACTGTAATTGTAGAGATTTATTGTTACTGCAGCAGCAACACAAATTCACGGCAAACAAAAAATAAAAAAAACCAGAGCGCTTGGCACATTTAATTAGACTGTGCCCCTCAAGGATCTTATAAAGTTTGGCAATGTGAACTAGGAAAAGAAATTTCACACTCAAAAAAAACCAAAAAAAAAACTTAAGATTAACAAAAATACCTAAACAATTAAAAACAAAGTAAGTTATATAAATAAAAAAAACGAGTAAATAAAAGTATATATGAATTTTTTTTGTTACACACCTCCGTGTCGATATCCATCTGTCGCTGTGGTGGCTTGTAAGCGGCGTCCTCTTTTATTTATTTTTTTTTTTACTACTTTTTGTTTATCTAAGATTTTATTTTATTTTTTTTGGCAATGCACTGAAATTTCAGTCAGCACGTCGGCGCACAATTGTTTCTGGTTTTTTTTTGTTTTTTGTTTTAAAATTTTCTCGCGCGAATTTTTTTGTCTTTCCGCTGCTGTTGTTTGTTGTTGTTAAAAAAAAACCGTTGTTTTTTTATATTTTTAATTTTTGTTTTTATTTTTTTAATGCTTAAATAGCTTTTTAGTTTTAATTTTATTTTTCAATTGAGTTTCTCAGCATGCCAAATTTAGTTTCCATATCATGTGCGCTTCAGAATAGTCTGTTGTTGTTGTTGTTGTTATTACTTAATAGCGTTAGGTGGTCCTTGGGTATATATGCGATGTAGTTTTCAGTATTATTTGCTGAAGATTTCCTTTTGGTTTTGTCTTGTCTTGTCGTCTTAGCTTTCTGCCTCGAGCTTGTTTGCTGCATACGGTACGTAACGTGTTAATCGTTCCACGAAATCATCAAGACTGAAAACACTTTGCTGCCTGCCAGCTAGCCCGCGAATCAGTCACTTTGTCTGTCTGTCTGTCCGTCCGTCTGTTTGTCTGCTGGTCGGTATGTCTGCCTACTTGCCAGCCTGGTTGCTTGCGTTCTATCTGCTGTTGGCTCGCTGCTTTAATTGTTGTTGCTGCTGTTGTTTGTTGTTGTTTGTTGTGTTTTTTGCTGCTATTGCTATTGCTGGGTATGTGTGCATATCTTGCCGCTGTAAACTGACAGTTGTACGTGTTATTGTTATTATTGTTGTCATAGATAGCCAATAAGACTTCGACTCTAATAATTCAAATTTCTACCGACGTTTTTACGCGCATTCGGCAAACATGTACTTTACTTGTTTTTTTTTTTTGTGTTTCGTTTAATTTGTTGTTAATTTTTGTTTTTTTTTTTAGTTAATTTGTTTTTGTTTTATTTATTTTCTTGAAGCTAACAACGCTTATAACACATTATAGTAAATACAAATTTATTATCGTTTTTTACTTTTGCATTTGCTGATGCAAAGAATTTTTATAACCGGTTTGTTTGTTTTGTACTGTGTTTTGCTGTTTAAACTCGATTCCGTTTTAGAGCAATACAAATGCTTCAGTTTCCAGTATGTCTGTGTTTTGTAGTCGGCATTGATCGAACTCAGTTGCGCATACGACAAGCTATGAACTTGCTCTACAAAGCATTTGTTGGTTTGATTTATCTTCTTTTGCCTTTTTTAATTTATTTTATTAATGCTTTAATGACATTTGCACCTACATGTGACTTAATATGCCTAAAAAGTGTCCAAAAATTAGTCCACCATACAGCAGTTAATCTCATGCCATTGCCCGATCTGTACACAACCGTGCAGGTCACACTCACTCACTCAATCACTGCTCTATTGTTTGCGAGAGTTTTCTTACAATGCCAGCTATGTGCATTTATGTATATGTACATATATACATACATACATATGTACAATATGTACATACATAAAATATATTTTATATATAATTCGTATTCGCTTGGTTGAGATTTTCTGGCGGCTGCTTGGTACTCATCACTTACACTTGTTGCTTTTAATCGGTGTGTACAGAAATAAATACAGTAAAGCCTTCTTTGTGTAAACCATGCCAATTAGGCAATTGTCTATTTATGTATCTACAATTCGATTAACATATGATTGTATCTTATTAGCTTAGCATATTATTCTAATTTCTTGATATGCAATGCGAAGGGTAACAAAAAAAAATTTTCAAAGAAAGATTATAAATTTTATAATTAACAATATTAAATAATTTTTATTTATTGTGAGCAATTCAGAATTCAACCAAAATCAAGTCAACATTCTTTATTATAGAGTATTGTAAAAAATGTCAGTAAATCGATTCACCATTTAGATTATCAATACCTTATTCATGTTATGGTATGCATGTTTTATTGAACTAATTGAACTGGAGTTGATTAATAACAAAGATAATGATTTAACAGGTCTGACAGGTAAGTATATATATAATAATATGTATATAAAACTATGATATATATTCCGAGCGGAAACACTTGATAGCAGCTATAAAAGCAGATTTTACTGTGGACTATTTATTAGCTGTCTGAGTTAATCCGATTGGTTCATGCATGTGCATAAGCGCTTAACAGGTTGCCACTTCCCAGCCGCAGCCACCACTGCTCTCGATCAGTTTCACTGCTCCGCGCGGACTTGCTCTTTCTCTTGTTCTTTCCCCGACAATTGGCAAGCAGCCTGTATAAAGAGAAAGATAGAATGAAGAAAGGAAAGCATACGCACATGACTCACGCAGACTGCATGTTTAATTCAGATGAATTTTATTGAATTGAATTGCATTTAAGACACAATAAAAAACTAGAAAGGCAGGGCATGGGCTTTAGTCGGGCGCACCCGATAATAGAATACCCTGTACTCAATCCAAAGTTCAATAAATAGTTTTTGCTTTAATATTTTGTAATAGTTATGTATCTCAAGAATCGAAAATGTTTTTCGTAGTAAAACAAGTTTTTTTCCCGCCGATCGTGAGTCTACTGTAGTTGATTTATTACATGATCATTTTATTTTTGCCGGTCAGCTGAAAAGTATGCCGAGAAATCAGCCAATAATTCTCTAACTGAAAAAGAACTTACCCAGAAAATATCAGTCAATATTTCTTTCACGCTAGAATTTACTGGCCTATTAAAGCATATGCCTCCAATCAATGCTCTATGTATGCCAAGTAAAATTCATTATGAATATGCGTAGGAGCAACATCACTTCGATTTTTGCAATGTATACATGAATATACAAACATATGATCTATTGTGCACCAATTCGTATGCAGAAGCTGACTCCGCGACTACCTCTAGGCTTGAGAATAGTCGAGTGTCTAAATGCCCTCAAAGCGATCATTCGACTGCCAACTAACATTCTGACAGAAACGAAATTACTATTTTTTTAAATGGTTATCTTTTAAGACCATAAAATCAAAAACAAGTAAGTTTGGCAAAAGGCAAAGTCAGCATGGAAAGTTAGTAAAAAAGAAAACATGTAATTAAAATTTTGGTTTCTGTTATAAAAAATGTTTCTCTTCTTTTTATTGCATTTTTTTCAATGGAAATTTGCTGACACCACAAATAATTAGACATTACTATTTCAACTTAACACCTAATGCACGATTGTATCGTCTCTTCCTACTATTGAATTTCGTTAGGCTTCCTCTATCCCTTGTACAAACGTCAAGTTGCCCCTCATTGGCCGGCACTTAAGCTTAATTTGCGTCTTAAAAAAACACTAACTTTATGAATGAGTGATCTGCCGGCACAACTCGTACAACTACTTCGTAGCCTAGGCCGCATGGATTATTGAATACCCTACACATTACATATACATACGTTCGCTAAGGCCTCAATGGGAATTTTCTTATTAGCCATCAGTAGCAGGTACTGCTACAAACCTGTGCTAAGTTCATTTGCAAAGCTGACACACCTCTAAAATATAAATTACATACAACTGTATATGTACATATATATATACACGTATGTACATACATATATGTGTAGAATGATTTGTTTTATTTTCAAATAAACAATAATTATAAAAAATAATTAACAGATGACGATGGCAATAGCAGCACGCAAAGCCGTTAAACGACGAAATTTGTTAAAAAAAAAAAAAAAAAAAAATGGCATATTGCTTAATTAGTAAAATGTACATATATATATTAATTATACAGTAGGAACTCGCTAAGCCGGATCATTTCAACCCCAGTTTTAGTTCCTAATGTACTAGATATGATGTATGTACATATGTATTTACAGCGAAGCCTCTTAGAGGGGGTAATATTTTTTTTTTTATTTATTTAATGAGGTAAATTTAAATGAAAGATTTCCTTGTCGAACGTATTTAAAAAAAGATTAAAAATTCATTTATTTCTGCCATTCTGATGCAATTCAACGTAGCAAAATTTAATGAAATTTTTGTCTACATCAAGAACATAATAAAATCATGTCACTTTCTATATGAGATTTTCCAAGTTCTATTTAGATGGTTTGTAACAGACATTTTATTAATTGTTCAGCTAAGAGTTTTTTTTTTTTAGAATTCCATATGTTCGCTTAAAAGTTATTACAATATATTGTTCTGAAAAATTAAAAAAAAAAAAAAAAAAAAAAAGAGGGGTGAATAGAATACTTAAAGAAAAGGTTAAAAAAGATATAAATGTTAAAAAGTTATTATATCTTCTGAAATATTCTGCTACGATATATTTCAAAAAACTGCATACATTTATTCCTAATGCTTACTCGGATTGAAATTCAGCGTCCATTTTGTGATGCTGATTTAGCATTCAGCACTTTTCGCATTATTTTATTGTTACATAGTTAAAACGAGTTCGGGCAAGACTTGATGACCAACCCATTGCACATACTTCTCGCAACAAAGCGTTCACTGTAGCCACAACCGAAATCTTTGAAAACTAGCTGAGCCACGTCGTAATTGCCGTCTCAGCTTTCGCGTTAAGAGCACGACCTGCGGCGGCTCACCTCCCATTAGCATTTATTTTCATTTTGTAAACCATCATACAACACACATGTGTTTATATGCTTTGGTCACTTGGAAAAGACTTTAAGAAGATAATCGTAAACGTACGTATGGATGTACATGCATATATACTCGTACATACTTGCATATACAAATGTGTGTCACTGAGCAGCTCCTAGAAACAACGACGACCGTCATTTAACTGCTTTGGTATAATTGTTTTTTATTTATTTATAAATTTATATATTTTTTTTATGGTTAATTTAGCTTTTCTTTGGCCAAAAGACAATCGAAAATCGCAGAGAAACCACCAAAAGCCAAAGCAAACGCATGCGCGAATTTGCCATTTGCCATTTAGTCAGCGACTCGCGCTCGTTGCAATGAGTTCGTCCCAGCAAGTGTAAAGATAATTCAGCAGCATTATCGGTTGTCGTTCAAAGTGGAATCTTCGGGTAGCAAACGTCATTGCATTGAATATATTTATCCGATCGTTCGTTTGCCAGATAATGAAGTTTGCTGCCGCGCATGCGCCGTTAAATTTTAAGTACATACGAGTAGTAGAGTAGAGGGGCAATGATTCTACCTTAGATGCATAACGTACACACGCTGGCTGACACGGTGGACGGTGTAAGCCGGTTAGGTGGGGGTCGGAGATGATGGTGGAGGTGGAGCTAGCATGTAGTGAGTAAACAGTAAAAGTAGCAGAAATGCGCAAAGGGGCAAAAGTAAATGAAAAAGCAGAAACGGTAACGGAAAGAGAAAGAGAAATAAAATCAGAAGCTATGATTAGATCGGCAATTTGTAATGCTTCGATAAATATCGAGAGACTGTCAGGCGCACTGACGACCTACCTGCCGTGTGACATTCTGGTACCGAAAGTCGAACTCGCACTCGCACTTGAACTGGAACTGATGTCGCGATGCGCGCGTGCATAGCCTAGACACGCATAGTCTAATTGAGCTACGAATACGTAGACACGAGGAGGAGGCAAGCAACTGTCGACCGTCTTTAGTCAAACGTTAAACGTTAAACGGCAAAAAAAGACACAAGCACAAAATTTATGCGCACTGCTCATCCCAGTAGAGAATTTCACCAGAGACAAGTGTTTCATTTGTTTGTCAGACTTTCGCGTAAACGGTTGTTTTGCGCAAATTCCAACAACAACAACAACAACAATAACAATCAACTCTAGTTACAACAACAAACACGAAAATTTTAAAAGCGTTTTCGCAGAAACAGAAACCACCAGCCAAGGCAAGCCAAGCCAAGCCGAAGTAAGCTGAATCGCCTGGCATCGCAGTAGGTCGCTGAGGGATTTGTAGTCGGGATTCGGAAAAACCTTACGAATGCGAATGACAGGAAACCGCCTGCAGAATGCCGAAAACGTTGCTGCTGAAACTGCTCCTGGCCAGTTTGTCCGGCCTGAGCGTCAGTTATGAGTTCGGCTATCATCCGAGCGCCGAGGAGTTCGACAGTTTATTGCGCGAGACACGCACCTGGACACGTGATCTCCTGGCAAACGATCGGCGACGAGAATGGCACAAAACGGCGCCGGCGGAGGCACAGCCCATGCCGTCGACATACCTTGAACGCTTTGCGCCAAGGTACAATGCACAACACATGGCAGCGAAAGCTCGGCCGCCTGTACGCCGTTGGTCGCATCATGTACCGCATGTCGACAGACCCGTTGACGACGATTCGTCGTCGTCCAACTTGCACTTTCAAATGTTCAGTGATGTTGGACCATCTACAGGCTATGAGGACTATGAAGGCGTAAACTACGCTGACAACGTAGTCAGCACGTCGACTGCCGCTGCGCCAGCGCTGCTGCACGTCCAGAGTGATGTCATCGAGGTTAGTAATCCGCACAAGCAACGACCAATCAAGTCGCAGGCAGTGACGCAAGCGACCAATACGAGTGCAGCGAATTTTCCTATATTCTTTACGAATCCAGCGACGGGTATTGTGTACGCCATCACCGAGTTGGGCACGAACAATGCGAGCATATTCAGCCACAACGATTCCATACCCATCTACATAACGAAAGCGCAATACGACAATGACATGGAAGCGCTGCGCCATCGCTATGCGTCTAAATGCCGGCGGCCACAGTGGGCCGCCAATGCGACATCGCTGAACTCATCGAATGCGGCACAAACAATGCATCCAGGCAGCACGACCGCACGTCCGAAGATTATACGCTTGCAAAATCCGACGCCGGCAGGACACCAAGCAGGCATGGTCACGACTACGGCATCAGTGTCAAAGCTGCCACCCCAAGTGCAGGTCAGTCAAAAGAAACCTCCGTTGGTCATGGTGCAAACAGCGAATATGCTAGCAGAGCAGCTGCCGCCGGGAAAACGTAAACCATTACAAACGACGACGACTGCCAACACGACGAAGCGAAAGAAGAAAAAGAAGAAGAAGAAAAACAAGAAACCCCTAATGAAACGTCCGGGACAAAAGCAAAGTACAAGTACAAGTGCGCCAGCTCTGCACATCGCACAACCTCCAATTGTGCTGAGCACGGGAATGCGAATTACCACAACTAAGAGACCGTTGAGTCTCGGTGTGGCAACACAAGTAGAGAAACCACATTTCCCCGCCATGACTGCGAATGTATTCAGTCGTGGCAGTTCCAGCAGTCATATCGAAGGCGAAGTCGGGCGAGCAACGTCTGCCGAAAACGAAAGCCTGCCGCCACATCAGCACAGCATCAGACAGCGTCGCTCAACGGGACAAAGTGCTTGGCAATCGGTACGCACTGACGCAGCTCGCAAGGTCTCCACTTCCAGCCGGCGTAAACAAAAGCGACCAAGAAGTGATACACCAAAAACTCGTGCCACTGGCACAAGAGCTGGGAATCATACGATTCTAGCACCACATGCTGTGCACCTCTTACATCGACGCAACCGCACCGAGACGAATAGCACAATGCACACAAAGTCGATATCGAATGCTATCGCAGCGGCGACGATGACCTCGGATCCAGTCCCCGCTGACTCGGCCCTCAGCCCAATGACGCCCAGAAATGCGGCAAGGCAACAGGCAACGTCAAAAGACCGAAAAGCAAACAAGCGAAGAGATTCTTCTGATGTCAGTGACCTTGACTTCCTTGACTTTATCAATATTGGGCTAGGGGATAACGACGAAGAGGATGCTGACGATGACGATGATGACCATGATTCCTATTATTATGACGATGACGACAAGGATAAGCTCCACAAGCTCACTGTGCGTATCAAGAAGTATGCAAACAATAAATTACACGATTTAAAAGAGAAAATACCCGATGATAACAATAGCAGCTCGGCTGAGGAAGACGCTGACTATGGTGCAATGGAGGAAGAAGAACTATCAGATGTGCAAAAACAAACGGCTCAAACTGAAACTCTACACAATACAGTAGCTACATCGGACGTTTCTGAAGGCCCAGAAGAGCTCAGTGTATCGCACACGAAGAACAATATAGGCAAGAAACGCATACGTCGACGGCCACAAGCCACAGCGGGCACCAGTTTGGCTTCGGGGTCGGGCTCTGACGAAAATTATGATGATGATGATGATGATGATGACTACGCGGCTGGCATACCCAATGGCGTGGGCAGCTTCTTTCGCATGATCTTCTATCCCGTGCAAGTGGTTATGACTCGTATATTCGATAGCATCGAAAGCAACCAGCAAAAAGAGGAGGAGGAGCTGTCGAATAAGCCTCAATACCCAACATATACACTTTACAATAGTGTCAATAATCAGGGCAGCAAGGAGGTGACAGCCGAGAACGAGGTCTATGGTGAAGAGGATGAAGATGGCAATTCTCTTGGCGCTTGGCTAGGCTCCTGGTTCGGTCTCAGACGGCAAACCAAGAAGATTGGCAGTACGACTGTCGCGCCGCTAACACCGCCGCCGCCATCAGAGGAACCGAGTTGGTTTGATTCCTGGTTTGGATTCGGCAAAACAAGCGAAATAGAAGACGATGACGCAGACAGTAAGTAATAAAATATACATACGAGTTTACTCACGCAGAGTGGCCAGTTAGAGTTCATAATGGTTTTAAAGGCCGATTTAAACGGTTTATTTGACATGCATAAAGCGACGGCGATCGTAATTAGGGGTTCACTGCGGTTACGCTTTCTGCGTTTGTTTACCTTACACAGAGCGTGCATATACTATTACAATGACTTGGCAACTATATATGTATACAAAGTCTACTCGTCATCTCAGGTGCATATAATTTTGCAACGCTAACACGTCTGTTATTTGTTCCTTTAACAGAATGGTTTTTTGGCTGGTTCGACAGTAAACCCAAGTCAAAGGGCCGCCGGCGTACGACAACTACAACGACAACAACTACGCCAATACCTCAAGTGCCCATACTGACAATTGTAGATCCATTGCGTAATCCACAGAACTGGATCAACATATTGGCACATCACATTGCGAATGCCACCACGTCCTCGACAACAACAACACACAACCCGATTTTGGATGTATTAACGCGTGTGACAAGCTCGACGGCCGAAACCCAAGACTTGCCACGACGCATTAACTATGAAAAGTATCAGATCTGGCGGCTGAAACCACAAGATGAGAATCAGGTGCGTACGCTCGAAGAGTTCAAAAAAAGCGAGGATGGCAATAAGTTGCAGTGGCTTAAAGGTCCAAGCCTTAGGTACGCATTACCCATTCACTTCCTTCATCTATAACTTCTAAACGGTTTGTATCCATTTCAGGGGCCTGACGGATGTACTCGTACCACCAAAAATGCTCATCGATTTCCAGGGCACATTGAATTTTGAGGGTATCGCACATGAGGTGCTCATCTTTGACGTGGGTAAAGCAATCGCATACGAGCAATCAAAGGAGGAGTTTCTCAATACGACGCCATTGACACCAGCTAAGCATCCAGCCAAACCGAAACCGACCGCAGCCATGACATGGTCCAGATACTATGAGTACGATGACATCCTCAAATACCTGGAAATGGTACGCATGAGGCACACCCAGCTGGTAGAGCTAATACACATAGGAAGATCCTACGAAGGTCGACCTTTGGTCGTTGTCAAGATCGAGTCAAAACAATCTGCCACAGCGGCTTCGGTAGGTGATTCGCACCGCAAGAGGCTTAAGTACAAGCGCAAATCGGGACAAGCCAATGCCGTCTTCATCGAAGCTGGTGCACACGGTCTGGCCTGGATAGGTCCAGCGGTGGCAACTTGGATCATTAGCGAGCTGCTGCGTTATATGCGGATGAATAGTAAGTCTTAACACTTTAAAAAGTCATGTTGGAGAATTTTATTGGAAATCAAGGAACAGTTTTGTTTTGCTCTGGAGCCACAATGTGAACCTAACCTAACCTAATGAAGCTTCTAGATCATTCTGCACCATTCAGGATGCGTACCACTAAGTCCCGTATATAAACAATGAGGGTGGGGGGCTGCTTCATTTCGGTCGGTATTGCGTAGCGTTTGGCGTTCTGGTAAATCACACGCCCCTCGGATTCGGTGTAGGTACGTTGTGAGTTGTACTTGGATGAACACGGTGGCTTCGTTGATCTGCCCCAAAATCTTGCAAATATCCCATTCGAGTACTTAGGCGTCTTTTGTGCGCACTTGGAACATCTGTGGGCAGGTTTGAAAAACCTCCACATAGGCTTATGTATTTTTTGAGCAGCCTTGGAACACTTCGGACCAACCTTTTGAAACTTTTGTGCCGATTGAAGGCACTTCGGTACAACCTTTGGTATCTTCATGGGACATTTTTGCTTTCGCTCGAACGTGGAGCATTTGGACGCAGTCTTGGAACACTTGTGTACAGCCTTGGAACACTTATGCTCAGACTTGGAACACTTGTTCTCAGCCAAGGGACACTTGTTGTCAGCCAAGGGACACTTGTTGTCAGCCTTAGCGCACTTGTGCTCAGACTTAGGGAACTTGTGCTCAACCTTGGGATACTTGGGTTCAGCCTTGTAGCACTTATGCTCAGTCAGGGAACACTTGTGATCAGCCTTGGGATGCTTATGTTCAGACTTGGAACACTTGAGCTGAGCTAAGGGACACTTGTGGTCAGCCATGGAACACTTGTGCTCAGCCAAGGGACACTTGTGCTCACCTATTGAACACTTGTGCTCAGCCAAGGGACACTTGTGCTCAGCCATAGAACACTTGTGCTCAGCCTTAGGGTACTTGTGCTCAGCGTTAGGACAGTTATGCTCAGCGTAAGGACATTGGTGCTTAGCTCTAAATATGTTTGGCAAAACTATATGTATACTTAGCGCAGCCTTCAGTTTGTTACCCACAACTGAGGGTATTATTAACATAGCCTTAAGCTTGTTTGACGTAGCCTTGGGTATTTTTGCCACAGCCCTAGGTATCATTAGCAGAGCCTTGTAGAATTTCGACTCCTCGTCAGACTTTTCAAAAGGGCACTTCTTTGCGGGTTTGGGTAAAGGCAGTAGAACTTTTGTTTCTTTATGCTTTTCTTTGTAAGCTTTCAATGGTATGACCGGTGGATGCGACTTTTTCAGTGAGTACACAGCGCCAGCTTTACTGGTTGCTAGGGATGTGGCGCACGCAATCAAGAAGAACGCTATTATAGCAGCCACAAGCAGTTTGACATTTCGATCAGAATTCTTCAAGACACCAACCAATCTCACAGTATAGTAGCAGACAGACACCCAGAACATAAGTGTCGCAATTGCAAAGAAGCTGAAATGCAAAGGATTCTGAGAATCAGAAGCCGCAACGTTGGGGCAGCGGTATGCATTACACTTACACTAATATGCCCAGCACTTCCATTATAAATGTAAAAAAGCAGTTGGCAGACTCATTACCGAAGCTTGTTACACCGACTGGTCCGCGGAGGCTTTCGCGGGCAAGCGAAACAGCTTCCTGAGCTACCGAGCTGCGTTCGCTCTGGCGCTTTTTGTCTTCGCTTACTCGCCGCCTCTCCTTGCATTTTTGACACGGGCAAGGTCTAGGCTTCAAACTCTGGGGGTTCCGGCAGTGGTCCTCCGGTGTACAGGTGCACTTATTGGACATTTAGCTGCGATGCTTTGTCTGTGCGCTAGATATCTTTTGTGATTTCGGCTGTCCTAATTGCAGTCGGAACGCACAACTCAGATTTCAACGCGAGCAAAACATTGGACTCCCCAACAAATTTGAAACAGAAAATTTTGCGCTAACCGGCGTTTTGTGTATTTGCCTTTCCGAGTTATTTATCTATGAAATAAAAAGCAAAGGCAGTGTTGCCAAAAAGAAAAACTAAAAAAAAAAATTCTAATAATACAAATACATGTACATACACATATATGTATATTTACATTTATACAGAAACAGATCCGGACACCGACTTTATACGCAATACCACTTGGTACATCATGCCTGTGTTAAATCCCGACGGTTATGTTTACAGTCATGAGTACGATCGGTTTTGGAAGAAGTCACGCTCGCGACACGTTGCCAAAACAAGCGGCGGCTTGCTCAACTCGGCCATGACCTGGCTGCAACAAAAGAAATCGAATGAGAAAATCTGCTACGGCGTCGACTTAGATCGCAACTGGCAGTACCATTGGGGTAAGCGTGGAAGTTCAAAATCACCGTGCAATGAGTTTTTTGCTGGTCCTGTACCTTTCTCTGAACCGGAGACGAAAGCACTATCCGAATTTCTTATGGACTATCGCACACAGATTAAGGTGAGTTCGAAAAAAATTTACCAAGTAACACATGGTCTATATAACATCAACATTAACCTTAACACTATCATACAACTCAATATTATCATCATCACAAACCTAAACATCATCATAATCATCATCATCATTAACATCAAAATCATCGTCAACATATAAACTTCAACAACATTCATTAACTTCAACTAAATCGCACAGTTGTACACTTCATTGCAAGCCTATGGCCAGGTCATTTCATACCCCGTCAAGGCGAATTCAAGCTTCAACATGGAACGCATGGACGACTTTCTCGATGTGGCCATGGTCGGTACCGATGGCCTGCGCAAAAAGGGCAGCAAGTCACGATACAAAGTCGACTCATCCAATGATCTCATCGAGCATCGATCAGGTAGTCAACTTCTAGTTATGCTTAATAAACTATTCCCTACGTGCAGACAACTAATAAGAGTTCACCAACAGGTTGCTCCGACGCATTTGCAGCTTATGAGATTGGCATACCATTTAGCTATACGCTACAGTTGGCCGATAACGGTGTGCACGGCTATTTGCTGCCCAGCTCTGCGATAGAAACGACAGCACGCGATACATTTGAAATTATTACAGGCATGCTGGACTACATCTGACGAACTTCAACTTTATTATAGGTTTCCTCCTTTTTCCTTACACTAAAAAAAAGCCAACGTAGTGTATGCGTGTAGTATCGGCGCTCATGAAAAACTTCATTGGCAAGGAATGCATTTAAATTCGTCTTTAATCATAAAAGTTTCTATTTTTACGCGCTTAACTAAATATTTTATATGTATATCGTATTTATTTTATATATATATATATATCTACATAGTTATTATTATTTATTTATTTATAAAGAATTGCTAAAATTTAAAAAAAAATTAAAATCAAATAAAAACCGCATCAATTATATTTTTAGCCTAAAAACGTGTATTGTATTTTTGATTTGTATAATGAAATTAAAAAAAAAAAAAAATTATATGGTTTCTTTTCGAAATCATAAATAAATACAATTTGCGTTTAACCTCAGTTAACATACATTATTAGTAATAATATATATTTATATTTTTTCATACATACATAATGTATATATATGATTTATGTATATAAATATATATATACATTAAAGAAAAATATAAATTATTTAGAAAGAAGGCTTCTTTTCGGTGCAAAGGCTTCAGTGCGGCAGCGCCAATGGCTCGACAGTAATTTTTACAAAAAAAAAAATTCAAATATTAAATTTAAACAAAACTAAAGTTTTAGATAACAAAAGAAACCAAACGATTTAGACGAATTCATCTAATTTAGACGCGAATAAAATAACGCGACATCTTGCTTGCTGTGTTAGTTTGATTCTATTCGGCAAAAAACCGAAACTTCTTTGATTGCAACTTGACGGTTAGTAAATAAATTGGAGACTTAAAATTTGGTTTCAGATTCGGATTTGGATTCACATTTGGATTTTGGTTGGCTTTTTGTCTGTTTGTCAATTGTACACAAACGTGAGCGCGGCAGCTGCCTTTTTGTTTTTGTTTATTTTTTTATTTTTTGTTTTCTTTTGCTATTATTATTGTATTGTTTTCAATATTGTTACTGTTATTGCTGATTTTGTCGTTGCTGGTGTTATTGTTTTTATTATTTTTGGCGTTTTACTTTACTTTTACGGTTTTATGTTTAAATGAACTTCACGCCCTCTATGATGATGATGATAATGATGATGTTATATATAATATAAAAAGATGCGAAGTCTATATACATACATATATACACTTGTATAATTATTTATATAAATATGTATTCATATATTTATATATATAAATATACAAGTATATATACATAAACAAGTATGCGTGTACATATGCATAAATATGTAAGCATGTATAAATACATATATATATATTGCTGTCCCTTGTTTGTGTTTGTTGTTGCTATTGTTGTTGTTGCAATGTTAGTTATTATGTGCTTGTCGGTCTTTAATTTTGTTGTTTTTTTTTTTTCTTATAATTTTTTAGAAGAATTGGTTGGCTAGCGCATGCAACTGCACACGTAACGATGCTGCTTCTAACACAGTTAATAAAAGTGATTAACTGCTCTTGCGTTTGGCTCTCCTCGCTCTCTCATTAGCACATTTAAATTTGATGTTGTATGCAGCATTTAATTTTCGTCTTATTTTTTCCATTCTTTCCATTCATTTTTCTTTTTAGATTTTCATTTCGTTTTTATTTACCTTTTTATTTTGTTGTTTTTTTCTTTTTAATTTATTTATATATATATTTTCGTATATATATAATTTTTATTTAATTACTAACTATCAATAGTGTTTACTTATTTTCACGTGTTGTTGTGTTTGTGTTGTTGTTTCTCCTCTTTCTTTCTAATAATCTTTAATGTACTAAAACAACTGCCCACTGCTGCTGTCCTTGACGCTGCAGACTATTCAACATATTTCGAAGTCCTTTTCAACAAATGCTTTGCATAGCCTTAACTTGCTTTCTTCGATGTTCATGATAGTAACAGGCAGAGCTAAGGCAAGGCAACCTGCTCAAGCGATTTATTGTTTACGTTTGTTCAATTAACCTTGCTTGTCTTTAACTAGATTTCTTCTTTTCATGGTTTTAACGTAATGAAATTAGTTTTTGTTTTTTTTAAGTGTTGTTGTTGTTATTATTATTATTCGTGGTGGTGGTGGTGTAATGGTGGTGGTAGTGGTGTTGGTGTTGGCGGTTGTGGGTTGTTAGTCACAATCAGCTAAAGTTCTCATTAGTTTGCCAGAAATGCGCAAATCGCTGTCGAATTAGTCTCATTCGCTCCTAAGTATCGTCAGACATAAAAGAGTTCTGCATCTTCGACTCCTCCAAACGTCGTATTTGTTGGCGCAAATACATAACCCTGTAAAACGATGGAAAAGCATTAAATAGAAAAAAAAATCTCTCGAGTCTTGGCACATTATTAACCGTACTCACTTTTGCTCCTGCAACGTTGCATTGATTTCGGTTGTCCGAACTAAGCTGCGCGCACATTTTAACTCGGCACAGATCTTTGTACACGTCAAGTCGCCAAAAAGATGCGTATCTTCCGAGCACTTCTGCGTCTGCAAAAAATTTGGATAATTGGTTTTAGTTTAGTTTATTGATTCAAACGAATTCAACTCACCTGGCGCTCAAGTGCTTCCGCCTGCCAATTTGTGACATGCGAGATAAGATCTAACCGAAAGAATTTCGCAAGCTTGGGTGATATTTCGGGTCCACGCAGGTTACCGGCTTGCGCCGAAGAGCTAACACAGCTCTGTAATGTGCTCAACGATGACGACGACGTGCTATCGACTGTATAAGAAAATATAAAATATTGAGAAATATTACCAACTTGTTGGAAAGAAAGGACAGGATTTGTTTTTTATCAGTAAATAATTACGTTTTCGCTGTTGCTGCTGCTGAAGTTGTTGCTGATCGAGCGCATTGCCACTTAAGTCTAATTCCTGTGTAGGCGTTGGTGGTCCCTCGCCAGGCACATGGCCAACAGTACCAGCAACATTGGCTAAACTAGAAGAGGAACACAGGCTGTTGCTACCCATTGATGTGATGACACTTATGCCGCTAACGGCGCCCATGCCCACACTCGCATTGAGGCTGCTTCCACCCACACCGATGCCATCGGCTTTCAGTCCAAATGGTGGATTGCAGGAATACCCCGTTGCAATGTTGCAGTTCGAGTTGATACCGGCGCCACTGGAAGTCGAATTCACGTTATTCGTGTGCCCAACAATCGTCGTTATTGGGCTCTTTGTGTAGCTTAGTGACGGCGATAAACTATGATGCGGATGCGTCAAGTTGTACAGAGGCGAGTTAACAGGATTATCTCTGCAAAACGCAAATAGAACATATAGCAATCAACCAATCGATATGAGCATCAATAATTGTTATCAGAATTACCTTAAACCTAATGCGACAGCATTCGCTGAATTATACACATGATTCACTGTTTCCGTTGATGAACCACTTATCAGCATATGATGCGTAGTGGTCTCCGTAGTACCATGTGCATTATGGTGTCGCATAATCAGCGATGACTTGTGTGGCAGGGCCATGAGGAAGTCAGACTGTTCTTTTGCGGTCATACTCTTCGAAGGTGGTCCGGGCGTATTCGAATTCAGATGATGTTCACCTTGAATTGTTAGCGTAGACACCGTTGCCTTGATTTGGGAATCAAAAAATTTATTATAATAAAATCGGGTAGCACAATAAGCTCGCGCATACTCACATTCGATGTAGAACCTATGTGCTGTTGACCTACAATCGTACTTCTAAGGCCACTCGCCGACAAAGGTATCGTGGCGATTGTTGCGCCGACAATACTTGACTGAGGCACTGAGGCAAGGCCGGTTACTGGCAGCATGCTACTCCCGCTAAGAGGCACAGTGGCCACGGAGGAGACGCCCGCAACGACTGATGACGCTTGAAAATGCATCGCAGTTACGCTCGAGGCGGATGAAGTTACACACGAAGACATTGAATTCGGATGGGAGGTAAGTCGTGGCAGCGCATTTCCCATTGCACATGGTAACGCACCTGGCGGCATAACAGCATTTTGGTCATTCATCTGTGCATTGCCATGAGCCGTTGTTGTTGGCGTGCCCGTCAAACTGTAACTGGCCTCCGATGTGGGTGTCGAGTCACCACTAATGTCCATATCGGCATTATCATTGTGTCGACCTAACAGCGCGAACACACAGGATAAACAAAGTGGATAAGAAAACAAAATTTTAAAAAATAAAAACAAAACCACATACCATCTAAACGCCTGCGATGACTAGGCGGTCCACCATCGTTGTTTTCATAGTTCCATCTTAGCCGTGAATTGTCTCGAGAACTGGAATGTTTTGTATAAGCTGGAAAAAAGGAAAAAAGCGGTCAAATTTTTAAACGCTATAAGCAATGAACCACAACATACCAGATCTTGAGAAGCGATCATCACGATCTCTATCGCGATCTTTATCTCGATAGTCTTTCTCACGATGCGGATCGCGAGGCAAATTTCTGCTAATAAATGCCAAATACAAAATTATTATATTATTATATGATGAATTAACTCCGTTAAAAAATAAAGTCTACCTTTCTCGATCCAGCCATTCCTTTGGTTTCTCCCACTGTGAGACTTCGGTCTTGCAATTATAATAATACATTTTACCTAGAAAAAAAAAACAATTATATTAGTATATAATCATTATAAGTATTTAGTATTGATCGATTCGCTTACCCGACGAACTGACATGTTCACTCCAATCGCCACAACGAGCCACACGTTCACCACGATCGCCGCGATCACGTTTATCTGCATAATAGTGAAAGAACATAAATTATAATCTTAGGATATTTGAATATACTGTGCATGTCTACCTAAATATTTATCCTTCTTGTACATATCACGATCACGATCGGAGGCTCGGTCGCGCTTATCCCGTAAATCTCTAACATCACGATCTCGTTCGCGTTCGCGATCATCAGAGCCGGAGCGCTTATCATTGTCACGAGACGAGCACAGCTTAGCGCCGCTGCTGCCCCCACTCCCGCCACCACGTCTTTCCCTATCGTGATTCGTGCGATACGACTCCGATTCGCGTTCATTGCCACCACCTCCTCGCCGATCGCGCTTATCTATAAAAAGTACAAAACATTAAATAATAAATAATTCAATTCATCAGCCTTTCGATGGGTGAAATGGTGAGGCACACCAACAAACGACTAACCTGAATATTTATCCTTTTTATGTGCATCACGATCGCGATCTCGCATCTTTTGTATATAACTGTAACGCTCCCCACTACCTCCTCGTCCACCACCTCGATGGTCACCACGATCGCGTATATCATGCGAACTATGCCCACCGCCACCATTGCCACCCCCACCACCACGTGAAGATGGCGAATCAATGTCTGGCGATTGCGAGCGGTAGCTATTGCCATTATTCAGAGATCCTGCCATACCACCAGTGCCAACGCTACCGCCGCCGCCACCACCGCTACCACCAGGCGAGATGTCTCTGTCTCGATAACTTGATGGACGGTCGCGTTCATAGTCGCGTTTGGAACTGTATTTAGAGCTCTGTGGATAAATTAATACAATAAAAAGAATTTCATTAAAATCAATTACTTTAAAGGAACAACAAACAAGATTCAACAAAAAAGCAGAAGGTGATCGCGAGTTGCTTTGTAAAACGAAAAAAAAAAAGGATTCAAAAACGTATACACACATACACACACAGACACACACCGCACACTCGCAATGAATAACTACATTGTCAAGTTTAATTGGAAAACTGAACGAAACGCAACGTATGGTTAGTAACTGAGATGTATAGAGAGAGTTGCTTGCATTAACTATGAATAATCCACGAGGAGCATGACACAAAAAAGGAAATATACTGCCGCACAACTTTACAGTAACTTGTTTACACTAGTACCGATTGCCGCCTCTAAATGTAAGCGTCAAAGTGCCAATATGTGGGATCGATTGATAGCCCAAAGCCCAAAGCGATTCCTAAACACTTGTCTGCCTTAATGCCTGAACGTCTAATATTTGATTTAATTTCACTACAGAGCAAAATAACCGTATGGTAAAAAAGTAATTTTGAATTTCCGCGAACGTCACGAGAGCAATTCGTTTATACAGTAATACATTCGGTTAGATTATATCTTGATGCTTTAGGGAATATTGGTGCTGATCCTGCAACAGCAACAACAACAGAGCCAACTGCACCGAGATCAGCTGTGGTGCCCACCACATTTCATTTCATTTCATTTCATTTCATTTCATATCATTTCATATCATATCATTTGCTTATCGCAATGTTTTCATTATCATTATCATCATCATCATCATTATTAACACCAATATCATGTATCAGGTCACACAACAGTTGTTTGCCTGATTTGGCTACTTACGTCTATGCGACAGAGCCCCACGGCGGCGGCGGCAGCAGCAACGGCAGCAGCACTTGCAGCAGCAGCTGAAACAGTCGCAACAGTCGCATTTCTGTTCTTGCATCCAGACGTCGATGCCACCAGTGGTAACTCAACGGCGATGGTGTTTGTGGTAGTCATAAACTGCGCAACAAGGTGTACACCCGCAGGTACACTCGCACTTGCACACGCACTCGTACACGCAAACGCGAACGCGCACGCTCACGCCCGCTCGCACGCACGCACGCACACTCGATCGTTCGCTCGCTCAAAAAAATTATTGAAAAAAAAAAAAAAAAAAAAACCAAAACAAAAACTTCCTACACAACTCACGCTCGCACGCACGCGCACACAGCTCGGAGTTCGTTTTTTGGGTTTCGTCCTTTTTTTTTTTATCCGCGCGTTTATCTTTAGTTTACTATTTTTTTAATCTTCTTTCAAACTATGATTCTGTTGCTTTTTTTTTGTTGCTTCTCTTGCTCTTTTTTCGATTATTATTTATCGTGAGATGTAGCCAACAGCAGCAGCAGCAGCAGCCGCAATATTATTTCTTTAATGGATATATTTTCTTATATTTTTGTTTGCTTGACCGACTGATGGACAATTAGATTGATTGATTGATTTATTGATGACTGACTAATAGACAATTTTTTTTGTTGCTTAAACGCTTGTTCGATTGATTTTATTATATTAGTTTTATTAGCGTGTGGACATGTGGGGTTGAGTGGATGTGTTGTGCTTGCTTAGCTGTGTGTATTTTCAGCATATAATCTGCTAATATTCTTCAGCGCATCATCATCACATTATCAGTATCAGGCACAGGCACAGGCACAAACAGCAGCAGCAGCATCAGTGTGATCTTTCATTGTATAACTATAATTGCAATCCTAAGTATATCAAATAAAGGCTCATGGCTGGCAGCTCCAAAGTGTGGGCGAGGGTATGTTTGTATTGCATAGGCACGGTATTAGCTTACAACATTGCACTAGCGCGAGCAAATGCTGATGTGTTCTTGTCTTGTTGTTGGTTCTTTTATCGAAGGAATGATTGTTGCAGTAATTGTTACGTTCGTTGCATAAATGTTTCGTTATAAGGCTTGTATTGGCTTGACTTGACTTGGCTTTGGTCGTTTTGACTTGACTTGGCTAAGCTTGGTTTAATTTGTTTTGTTTTGGTTTCGTTTCGTTTAATTTGTTTAACTTCGTTTTGATTTGGCTTAATTGTTTAATTTATCAACATGATAACGTATTTTAAAGTGATTAACTGTTTTGTTGGCATCTCCTTTGCATTGCCAACTTATTACAGCTCACTATAAGATGAAACTTTTTTTTTTTTTTTTTTTGGAAATAAATAAATTATGAATTTAATGTGTGATTATTTAAATCATCCATGATCAAATTGCATATACTGGGGATGCAACAGGAAAAATAAAAACTTAGAACAAAACAATAAATTTCAATCAGCAACAATATTTGTTGCCGGCCAACAGCAGCCATGAGAAAAAGTTAACGAACTTAAAAGCAGAAAATGAAGTTAACATAAATTTGCTTGCTTGCATTCGACTAATTTTAGATACCATTTATAATTAATTTGTTAATTAAATAATAAAAACTAAAACATGTAAAAATGTTTCGAAACCTTAAAAAGAAAATTGTAACAAATGTGACACACTGCAAGTTCTTTTCTCTTTAATTTGGGATTTCCGTTGGCCTCTTTGCCAGTCTATAAATGCCGAAAGCAGCAAACAACTAACTGTGTGTCCCAGGCAGCAAAACAAGCACATAACGAATTAATTGTAGTTAAGGCAAACAAAACACAAAAAAAAAAAAAATAAAAAACAAAACAAATATTTAAACAATATAAAAGCAAATCTTTAAAAAACAATAAAAAAAAATAAAATAGTGGAAAAGAATATGTCTGTTTGAATACAACGTAGAAAGACTGCGGTTGCACCGCAAGCGTTTAAACTCACCTGATACGAATGCGACTGATGCTTCTCGAAGTATCTGAAATAATTGAAGAACCATTATTGCTAACTATTTAAATGGTGTTGAACACTAATCTACAAACATCTATGTTAAGTGTTAATAATTGATGAGAAAGATGTCAACGTTAAAGCAAGTTGCAGCCATTAGACAAATGGCTAAAACAAAATATAAATATGCTAAGCTTACAAAAATAAAAAATACATTACTTATATGATTGAGCTAGCTAATAATTTGAATCAATGATTTAATTAGATTTGCGGCATTTATATGCACCTGTGGCGCTTATGCAAGAAGAAATCTTTGACAATGGCTTAATGTAAGAAGTAATTATTTTTTGTAACTGTAGTTTACACTATAGTTACGCTGAAAATGTAGGTTTTGTGTAGTACCGAGAGTGTGCCTGCACAAGAGTCTGGCTGGATGCTTTGTGTTTGTTGTCAATTGCTGCGGTCGAGCCTTCTTGATAGATGCACCTTACCTGTTGCGATCTGTGCTTTTCTCTTGAGCGTATTGAACGACGGAAGATCGTCTGCTGCTTACCGTAGCTGATTTTTGTATTGGGCTTACTTTACGATCTAATCTCCGGATGGTTGCTATGTCAGTTGTCTTATCGATTACGTTTCCTTTTATGCATTTGCTTGCCGTTGTTGCGTGTGATGCCGAAACCGAATTTCTCGTGTACGAGGTTTTAGTTACTATTTTTTCACTTTCTTGACGCACTTTGAACGTGTTAAACGTCGTTTCAGCTTTAACGATTTTTTGCGACTTTTCGATGCCGTTATCACTTTCAAAACTTGGCCGATTCAATGTCTTTGAGCTTAATCCCTTTCGATCAGCTAATCGGCATAAACCGTCGTCACTGACAGCGTCTGTATTCTCACGGCAACTAGTTCGCTTAAGGTTAGCGTCATTTTGCACTTGCACTCTAAGCCCTGATGTCGATTTACTTGTCCAATACTTTGTGAAAGCATCATTGAACTGCGGAAGATTTTTAGCCCGCTGCATCTCGAGACGATACGCATTCTCAGCATACCGGTCCACAAAAGCCATCAAAGAGCCGTTGATTGTGTTCGTTTGGTTCATTGAAACCGGCTGCTGACTACTTAAACCATTTTCACTCAATTTAATACTTGATTGTAGTAAATTCAAAGGTATTGCATTCCATTTAGTGGCCGCACCACGTACCGGTACGTTAGACATTGAAAATGTCTGTAATGTTGTATTTTTGACCACCTTCGGTGATTTTGCGACAGAATATTCCTGTTGCTGCCTTTGTGGCTGAGTGGGGATGTTAGAAAAACTATTACAGTATCCATAGATAGATTTTTGTGGCAACGTGTAGACACCAGTGAAAGTCATTTGGCCATTTTGTAAATTGTAACTCTTGACGGTTGGCGATATTGGCACTTGGACATTTCCAACTGTGTTATTGCTGCTGTGGTGTAATCGCTGCATACTTTTCACTTTCGAATCTAAAAGCATAACCGTTTGGCCTGGCGCCCTTGACACACTGTTGCGACGTGGATCGCACGGGTGAATCCAGTTCCCTAGCATATTATTTGGTTGGCTAGGAATCGTGATCCCTGCTCCCTTTCGCCAAGCTACATCATCGTATTGTTCCCGAGTTGGGCATAGCTGTACGTCACAAGGTTGTTGGTGTTCGTGCCTTACAGTGTTTATCGTTGATTTAATGCATTGCTTATTCATGTTGGAAGCCAAACATGAAATTTTTCTTATCACTTCTAGCGCGTAAAGTCTTGCTGGCATTAGCTGTAGAAAGAACACAATTAGACGGTGTACCGGCTAATTAATTTTACACTATTTGTACGTTTCTTATTTGTTATTTTTGTTGATGGCATTTAAGTTGTTGTGATTCTCAATTTGTTGCACAAACTCACTCAAGGGAAAGCATATATTATTAGCAAAATATGTGATGTACATCTATATTTACCGGTATTCGTATTTCATAGCTTTTCATTTAGGTCGAAGCTACCGGTCGGCATTAACAGATGTTGGTTTCTCTTATTCGTATTGGTCAATGGGAATGACACTACACTGCACCCACGTTTATACAGGGGACATGAAGCTTTACTCTTCCGTTAACTTTTGTTATTTTTTTCGTTACTATTAACAAATATTTCAAAAATTTTTAGCAACTCAGTCGGTTATTTTACCTGCGGAAACATTAACTTTTACTCCGTACGACGACTTTCAGTAAAAATTTTTATAATATTATTTTTGTATTCAATGTCGTTTATCACCGGCATTCTAAGTTTGGAAAATTGTCGAACGTGCGTAAGTTTTCACGTTTAACACGAAAATAACATCGCGATGGACAAAAACATTTTCGTTTGTTACAACAACAGTTGGTGTAAACTTCACTAATTCAATCTGTTTTGTGTGTTTTTTTTTAAGTTAGTTAATTTCATTTGTGTTTTTCTTCTTTTATTTTTATTTGCATCTTTTTTTATCTTTTTTTATAGAATCTAACTTCCACTAAAGAATTTGTTAAAATGAGAACGAACGAATGACTATTGACAATATGCACTGTAAGGCGTGGGAGCAAAAGAGATGCAAACTAAGGTGGAAATGATACGCAAAGCGCAACCAACAATCAAAAAGCCATACGAATGGCTAGAAATGAAGGAAAACGAAATAAAAAAATGCCAGCAAAAATATTATGATTTCAATTGATTCAAATGTGTGTTGATCTTAATGAATG
>JBAMBQ010003164.1:0-45643 GCA_037044495.1 Stegana nigrithorax | reverse complement strand
ATTATATTGTAACATATACGTAATATTTGGAAGTGTGAATCCCGAGAACACTAAGTAAACAGTTTGAAGTTTCTTCTTTTAGCAATTGCTGAAAGATATCGAAACGAACGAAATCTTTTATATCTGCTCATTCTCGGTTTATTAAACAAAAACACTCGGATTTGTTTTTTATAAATGAGGATTAATTGGATTAAACAAAATCAGTTCGAAACGTTACGTTAAACGCTTTCAAATTTAACTAATGTATTTGGTTTTGTTGTGTTTTAATAATTTATGTATATATAATATTGATATATATATATATATACAATATAAAGTATAAATAAATAGCTCTGAAACGATTTTTTGCTTTAAAAGATCTTAGTTAACACATTGTCAATCAATTAATAAAAAAAGTTGAACTTAAATCTATTAAAAAAAAAAGGTTATTTTAAATTTTATTGGTTTGTTTGTTTGCGCTCCCGGAGAGCTATGCGGCTATCACTGAGTGTCTATACAGTTATATATACATACATTTATATATATATATATATGTATATGCATATAATTATTAAATATATTTAGCTTATATACAATAGTTATTTGAAAAAAAAAAAATGGAAAAAAAAACTTTGTCTTTAGTTTATGTTAAAACCCCTAAGCGTATTAAATTCTTATTCCAATGTGGCTGGCTGCGGTTGACAAGTGGCGGCTACAGGATCACCGAGCCGCCATCGGATTTGGGCGTGTGCGCCTCCCACCAGTCGATCGCATCGATCATGCTCTCATCGGACAGGCCGCCGGTCGTGGCGGACGTGTCGAGCAGAATGTCGTTGAACTCCTTCTTGAGCGTGACGACGCCTTCGTAGAAGGAGCCGTGATCCTGCTCGTAGAATGCCTGCAGGCCAGGCGACATGGCCAGCATGGCGGGCACACCGGCGGCAAGTGGATGGGCAACGGCGTCAGCGGACTCCGCACTGGGCACTCTGGGTGTTGTTGTGGCTATTGGTTTTGTTGTTGTTGTTGTTCTCACTGCTGTCACCGTCAAAGGAGGCGACATCGACAGTGACGCGTGGCCGAGCAGTAAATGTTGCGACTGTTGCAGTTGTTCTGGCTGATAAATGAGCTGCTTAGGTGACGTTGTTGTTGCCATTGTAAACGTGCTCCTGTTGCCTGTCACTGCTCCTGCCGCTGCTACTTGTGCTGCCTGTGTTGTTGTTGTTGTTATTGCATTTGCTTGCAGAAAGTCCCCATCAGCGAATTCCTGTTTAATCAGCTGTATTTGTTGCTGTAGTTGTTGTAGCTGTCGCAGTTGTTGTTGTTGGTGCTGGTGCTGCTGCTGCTGCTGCTGCTGCTGCTGAGGGGTTGCAACAACAAATTGCTGATCAATGGCACACGTCTGCAATAAGAGTTCATTAGCGGCAGCAGCGACAGCGACAGGTGAAATTGTTGTCGCTGGTGTTGGTGTTGTTGTTGTTGTTGTTATTGCTGTTCTCGGTGGTGGAAGTTGTAATATTTGCTGTTGCTGCTGCTGTTGTTGTTGCTGTTGTAGCGGTATTTGCTGCAATCGTCGCTCCTGGTGACGCAATGATGAACGGCTGCCGCCGCTGATGTTGCCTGCGTGCTGCGGCGATATTCGTGGCACGGGCGTTGATCGTGATAAAGTTATTGTTTTTGTTGCTGTGGTCATTGTTGTTGTTGCTGGTGCAGACGCAGCAACAACAGTAACTTCATTTACATTGGCAGGTGGCACTTGACTTGTACTCGCCGCTATGGCTGTTGCTGTTTGTATTTGTGTTGTTGTTGCGGCTGAAGCTGCTGCTGCTGTTGCCTGCATAATTGCTGCCGATAATGCAAGAATTGGTGTTGCTGCTTCTGTTGGTATTTGCAATGGCATCGTTGTTGTTGTTGTTGTGGTTGCTCTTGCCGCTGTTGTGGCCGCTGCAAGCAGATCAGCTGTCGCATTCATCGGATTTGGGCAATTAGTGTCAATTAAGGCATTAAAATTATCATCGTCAATGCTTGAGTTGCTTGCATTGTTATTGTTGTTATTGTTGTTGTTGCTGTTGGTATTATTATTATTTGTGTTGTAGCCAAACAGCTCCGGCGTGAGCAGTTGATAGGTATTTGTACCCGGTATGCGTAAATATTGCAGACCATTCAATGTCGTCAAATTCGGCAGCAGATCTAAGCTACAGGAGATGTGTTGTTGTTGTTGTTGTTGCTGTTGCTGCTGCTGCTGCTGCTGTTGTTGCAGAGTCTGCTCCTCCATGGGGAACGCTGCTGCCGTGGCCGGTGTTGCCATTATTGCTGGTGGAGTTGCTGCCGGCGTTGCACTGCCATGCGCATAGCTCAGCACCTCCTCCTCCATATCGTATGTACTCAACGAATCCTCGAATTGCTCATCCAATGCATCGAACTCATCCTTGATGATCATAAAACTATCCTCACCACTCGATGAGGAGCACGACGTGGACGTGGATGTGCCGGCGCCGGACGTTGTGGCACGCGGAAAGTCAAAGCCAAGCAAATGCTCCAGGCTGCGTATATACTCGACTGCCATGCGCAGCGTCTCCACCTTCGAGAGTTTCTTCGACGTGCCGCGGCCATTGCCCTGCGCCTCGAACGCCTCCGACACCTCCTCGGGTATGCGTTCGCGCAGAGCGGCAAAGCCATTGTTCACCTGCTTGACGCGATTGCGTTCGCGTGCATTGCGCCGTGCGACCGCCTGCGGCAGCGACAATCCCTTGCGTCCGGGCGTGCCGGCGGGCTTGGCCAGCACGTCCAGCTTGGTGGACATGTCCAGCGCTGGACCGGCATCGGCGTGTTTGCCTGCCAGCAATGCTTGCGCTTGTGTGGCCAATTTGAGTGCATTGACTGTTGCTGACTTGTTTGCCTTATCCGACTTGGCCTTGGGGATCTTCGCGGTATCCTTTGCGATTTTCGGTTTCTTTGGTGCGCTTGCGGGCGTTTTCTGCTGTTTATTGGCCTCGTTGAGCTTGGACTCGCCCAAGGGGCGTTTGCGTGCTGGCGTTGACGTTGCTGTTGTTGTTGTTGTCGTTAGGGTTGGCATACTCGTCGCCGCATTGGCCTTGTTGACAGCGCCAAACATGCCGAAATCCTTAATCTTACGTATGATCGTATTCTGTGTGCTGCCAGGACCGCCCAGCTGCAGCGAGTTGCTCTCGCTGAGCACATTATGCACGATGATCTTGTTGAAGGATTTGCTGAGGCTGCCAACGCTAATGTTGCCACTGACACCGCCACCTCCACTTCCACCTACTCCACTTCCTCCACCTCCTCCACCTCCACCTCCACCGCCTCCTGCGCTGGTACTTTGGCTGTCGAGGTTTTTGAGATTCTCCTTCATTGCTTGTGGCAGGTTAAAGTTCAGCGCAGCCATTGTGCCAATTGGCGATTTGAGCTTGAGTTGGGCAAATGTTTGCCTGTATCCTCCTGCAAGGCAGCAACGCGAACCAGAACCGCACTAAAGTTGCTTGGCTGGCGTCGTGTGACTTTCGACTACGGTACGGTAAGTGGAACGTTTGTACGCTCTGCGTGCGCGTATGCCAGTCGCCTGACGACTACTGCGCTCAGTATTTCGGAAGTTTTCACAAGTCGTCCGACTCAACTGACGTGACTCAGTGGTGTGTGGCGTTTAGTTAGTTCTATGTTGTGCTGTGCTGTGCTGTGCTGTGCTGTGTGTCCTTACGACAGGACAGCTGCTTTCGTTCTGTGTCGCGTGCCCGATATCTGGCAACGAAATGTCATGGGGCGCAATTCGCTTATGCGCTTATTCGCTCACTCATTCGCACGCTTGCCGCCGCTCACCTATTCATGCATTTGTGCACTCGCTCACTCGCACACTCGCCACAACTCGACTCGCCTCGATTCGACTGATCGTCGTTTGCTCGCTTGCTCGCAGCCAACGTCCTACCGACGGAAATGACTTCGGTGACTGATGTTGCACACAATGGAAATAACGTATGCTGCTGCTTTGTGGCACGTTATGTGCGCTTATGTAAAAACAAAAAAAAAAACAAAAAATAATAATATAATGAAATGAAACGAAAACAACAAATGGAATTTATTTCACACACACGCTCGCGCACACACAGGAAAACCAAATGCTCGCACACCTCAATCGTCTGCATGACTTTTCATCCCCTTGGCTGGGGTGTCTGTGCAAGTCTCTTGTTGCCGTTCTTGCTGTCGTCGTGCTGTTGTTTTTGTTGTTGTAGCCGTTTCTGCTGCTGCTACTGCTGGCTGGTAATGGTAATGGTGATGGTGATGGTGATGGTGCTGCCGTTGTTCATTGTTCGCTGCGCCCGATGCGTCTATAATAATATTGCATATAAGTCAGTCATACCATACTTCAAGTCATTCCATATAAAATACACAGGAGCAGACAAAAATGTACTTTTCGTTTCGTTTTTGGGAAAACTAACATCTGATCCTTGCGCCGCCGTCAACGTCAACGTCAACGTCAACGTCGTCAGCGGCGTCACTCCGCCAGTCGCATTAGCTTTGTGTTCGGAGCCAGTTTCGCTGCCGTTGCTGCGTCTGCTCCTGCGCCTGCGCCTGCGATTGCTGCCGCTAGGGGTGGTTTTCTGCAGTTGGGTGTATGCGCATGTACACTCGATCAGCACTATATAGCTGCCCATATACACCTTTCTATGTGCCATACACACTATACATAATTATGTATGCCTAAGCCATGTAGAGCCGTACATGGGTATGCATGAGTAAGCGTTTGGCGTATGCGTATTTGTACCTTTTAAATGTTCAGCCTCACATGGCAGTTATCGGTTATATAATCGACAAATGTATGCTTGCCTATATACTACGTTATGCATGTACAAGCATATGTATATTATGTATGCTTATGTTCTCTTATAAGGCATTGGTGCTTTATGCATACCTGAGTGCCATAGTGCACTCCTTCAGACGGGGATCTGGCGCGCAGGCAGCGTTTGTCGACAGTCTACCCAGTGAGCAGCGTTTTCTAGACCTTTCACATTTTTACCACTGCTTCAGCCACTAAACCTGCTTAAAAGCTTTTTGCTTGTCTGTGGCGGCTTATAAGATAAACAAAGGCATGATACAGAATAAATATGCCTAGAAAAGAAATAATAATAATGAATAAAGCCACACATTGTGCTTCAATTAAAAATTTAATTTCAAAATAATAATGAAATAAAAGAATAAAAAAAAAGTCTATGCAATATCAATAGAATATTTCAGTTATTGAATATGTAAGTAGTCCCCATTTCACATCCTTGTAGATGCAGACTCAATTCAGTTGCCATGAACTCATCATGGGAGGTTGCACTTAGTCACATAAAAAATGAAAGTATAAATATGCCTATTTTATTTAAATGTTTTCTATAAATATTTTTTATTACATTCCTTCATGTTTATATGAGCATCTTGCATTTAGTTTGTTTCGTTCAAATGTTGAGTTCATTTTGCTGTGCTCATACACGCTGGCTGGGATCTGGCGGGATGATTCCCAGTGAGTCGCTTGCCAAACTAAATGAGGGCACATGTGTCTGCCTTGGCGCAAATTTCATTTGCACGCCAATTGTTGTACTAATTGAAGACTTTCACGTGCAGTCCTAGGCCCAGTTACACGTAGCAGACTTCTTTATATGGCATGGACATGCATGCCCACGGCTATAAATTCTAATTAAAATTGACAAGACAACACAAGACATGGCAAGGCAAGGCAAGGCAAGACAAGATGCAGCATTGATACGCTACATTTGACTACTGTGCGCCATAAGGGTGGTTCGGTTCGGTTTGGTTCGATTCGGTCTTGGTGGGAAAATGCGATCTGCATGATCTGCATGTCAGTGGCAGTCTCTGAGAGGCAGCCAAAACAGTAAGCAAACCTGGATTGAACTGAATCAAACTAAAGTAGAGTAAAGCTCAAGTGAATCGAAAAATATCTTCGACGTTCGGTTGCTCAGCCAACTGCTGTGGGTAGGCCAACATCTGACTGGGTTTTCGTTTCTGCTATCTATGCGAAGTGGCATGCGCTCGAGGTCTTTCGGCACAAATTCAATTCAACCCCAAAAGCCACAAAAAAATTAAAGAAAGAAAGAATAAAAAAAAAAAAAAAACATTATAACCGAGCAAAGAAAAGAAAAAAAGAAAACGTAACGTATTTTGCTATGAGCTTATCGTGAAACTTTCACAACAACAAGTTGCAGTGGCATACCTGCACATGCTGCCGGGCCTCATACACATTGGTCCTCACTCGTGCTTCTACACAGCAGCATACACACACGTGTATGTATGTATGTATGTTTGTATGGCTGTAGCTAATGAATAAGTACATGAAAAGCATTGATCATATGTTCGCAAAGTCCTTTGCTCTACTTGCAGTGCAAACTGAGCTGAGCTGAGCTGCGCTGAGCTGAGTTGACTTGAGTTGAGTTGGTTCTGCTGCTGTGCTCAGCTAAGCTGACTTGAGTTGTTGCCGTTGTTGTTGAAGCAATATACAAAACAGGAATAGGCACAGGCACAGGCACAGGCACAAGCACCGGCACAGGCAAAGGCATATAAAAGTTATATAAACAAAAACGAAAAACAAAAAAGAAAAAGCAGAAAAAACACAAACTTGAGTTCACTTGAAAAGTTCAAGGAAACGCAACATAAGCTACCGGTTTTGCCTATCTGCGAGCATACACCGCATGAGTGTATACACACCTATTGCTGTATGTCTGTATGTCTGTATGTATGCATGTGTGCATATATGTATATATGTGTGTGCGCGCACTTCAACGTGCGCAAAGGAGTCAATTGTCAACATCAACGTTGTCGTCGCCGTCTTCATCGTCTTTCGTTTGTATCCTTGCGAAATATGAAAGAAAACATTTCAGCAGCAAGTATACAAAGAAAAAAGTTCCTCTGTTGTTTGACGCTTTGACTTGGTTGCCGCCTCTCAGTGCTGCGCTCAGTACTCAGACACTTTATTGCGTGTGTGCGTGTGTGCGTGTGTGTGTGTGCGTCTGCGTATCCTTGCTGCAGCGATTTCACTTAATAAGTGCTCTGAGCGCGCTATTCAGCCTTTGCCATCGCCTAACCGAGGGCGGTCTGCTACAATCGGCAAAGTTCGACAAACCCCTTTTTTCGTTTTGTTTCTATTTTCTTTTCCCTGTTTCTTCTTCTTCTTCTTCTGCTTTTGTCTCGGCTTGCCATGCACTGCGCTCCTCAGCAGTTTTATTAATCGCAACTTTAAGCAAAGTGCAGCAACAATTTTCAATTATGAAGTTTCTAGCAAACAATTTCAACATTTCTGCAGCTTAGCCGAAATGCAATCCAAAATGCTATTGACAAAGTGGCTGCGTCTTCGTTTTCTATAGCGAAGCGCTGTCATAAATTAGAAGTGCTGCTGAATGAAATGCAACAACAACAACAAAATCAAAATAAAATAAGAAAAAAAAAAACTAATCTCACATGCGTGAGACATGGCAGTCCTATGCATGGTATGCGACGCATCCTGTCAGCATCGCTTTGCATGCCGCTACTCAACACTTCGACACTGGGAAAGTACAACAAAGGAGGCAAACAGGCGCAACGTGATTCGTGCATCGCGTATCGTGCATCGTGCATCGTGCATCTTGTTTGCATATTTGAAATGAAATCAAATCTTTTTTATTTGTTAAGGATCAAATTGATTTGCTTCGATTTGATTTGATTGCTGTCTCGGCTTGCTGCGTTGGCATTTTCGGTGGGAAAGTGAAATGTTGTCTGCTGTTTGACAGCTTTGCCGGCACATTTCCAGCAGCGGAAGGGTCCAACACTAAATCAATCAAGCAAAACGATTTAACTGTATGCTGAACATACGCTCAGTCAGTCAGTCAGTCGTCACTGGCACGTTGTTGGATATATCCTTTGCGCCTCTGCGCACGCAGGATGCCATGCACTGCACACTTGTGTCATATTAAATTAGCTTTCGTGCTGTTGCTGCTGTTCTGCTGCTGCCGTGGCTGCATTTGCTGCCTTTGCTGTGAAATATGAGTTTCTGCTGTTCATGGCCTGCGTGCTGTGCAGCGCCGAAGTGCTTCTTCATCTTTGAGTACTTGCACTACTTGTATGTACATGTTCTTTAGTTGTTGCTGCTGATGCTGCTGTTGTTGTTGCTGTTGTTGTTGTTAAGTGCACTGCTGCGAGTGCCTTTGGCGTTGCCTACTTGCCGCTGTTGCTGCTGTCTACTTGTCGTCGACTCAAGTGCCATCAGCGCGCGTGCGCAATGGCAAGGAAACATTTTACAAGTACGGGAATGCCTCAGTGTGGCTGGATTTTGAGACATCTGTGCGCAGTTGTGTACTCATAATTTTTGAGTTTTCTTTTATTTCCTTCTTTGTTATGTTGTTCTTGTTCTTGTTCTGGTTGTTGTTGTTGTTGTTGTCGTTGTTGCATGCATGCTAGGCCGCGTTGAGTGTCGCTGCGTTAGGTTCTTGATTTGTGCTGTACTTGGACTTTAAGTTAATGCACAAAGTTAAGTGTTAATGGTGTACTCCGTCCTTTGAGTCAAGGAGCATGTCTGCGTGCAATGCCAACAGCCAACAGCTAACAGGCAACAGCTGGGCTTGCATGCCTGCATGCAGTAAATATTGGCCAGCGGCAATGGGATGGGCCCAGGCCTGTGCCATTTTGGCAACCATTGGCAGCACAGATGACAGCAATTTGTGACATGCACGCGATGTTGTGAAAGTTCGCTTCTAGTTTGTCGCCTATCCAAGAGCAAAAGTATGAGCAAAGCTTCAACATTGTCACTGGCCTGCCCTGTATGTTGGGTGCAATGTAAATTTGCATACACACATGTGTATACATACATATCTATATGTATATACATAGTGGAAGTGATCCTGCTGCTGCTCGCTTTTGTTTTGAGTCGGTGAAGCAACTAGTTCGGGAATGAGAGTGCGGCTTGTGCCAAAAGTGTGCGTTCGCCTGGAAGCATGCGGAACAATGGAATGATTTCATTATGAATTGTGTTTTTTTTTCTTCTTTTTTTTTTTTTTTTGTACTCTGCCATCACGTGCATATACACGCATACTCAAATAGTACACAGCGGACAGCGGACAGCGGATAGCAGGCAGCATATGCATATGCAATGGTACAAAATCTCAACTATTGCCACATTCAGTCACGGGGTAGAAATTTTTCTAAGCGCAGCTATAATTCATATATGTATGTGCATATGTATCTAGAGTATATGTATATATATAGAAAAACACAAAACTACCAAAAGTCCAATTGAAAAAATCACCCTCACTATGGAACAGGACTTGCTAAAAGGTATTGGCAGGAACCAAATAACGCAACGAGGCGCAAAGCACCGAAGAATTCAAGTTAACGAAATCGAACGCGGAATGATTCGCCTAAGGCATACACAAATTTTTATACAGGACAGCGGCAGCCAGAAGAGGCGGCAGCACGGGAATGCCAAATCAATTAAATGTATGCTGCGCCCTAAACAGCAAACCTTGCTTCACTACCAGTTTCATATACGGCGCTTCTTGGTGGGGGTATAAAAAAAAGGAAAAAAAAAAAACGAAAATAAAAATGAAAAAAAAAAAAAAAAAAAACGAAAACCATTTGGTTCTATTGTTGTGTGTCCCGTGCTGAGGTCGACGTCAGCAAGAATAACAATAACAACGCCAACGAGTCGCAAGGCGCAGCGCACAGAACAGCAACAGCGAGAAACATCTGCTCCTGCTGCAATCGCTCAAAAAGCCGACGACAATCAAACTAACAAGAGCCCAAAGGTAAGCAACCCTCAGCGTGGCCTACCTTAGCCACACTCACTCGCACTCGCACTCGCACACAGACAGTCAGGCAGTCAGTCGGTGAGTTAGTCTAAGGCACGGCTTAAGCGCTGCCTGGCAATGCTTTATAAATATTGTATGTATATGCATGCATGTACTGTGCACATATGTATAGCAGCATATAATTTCATACATGCATGCACACACACACACACACACACACACATGGACTTGGATAGTTTGTCAACAAAGTCCTTTTGCGCGCGCGCGCACGCGTCCTCCGCCGCATGCAGCAACGCAGCCAGATTAAAGCCATTTGCCATTAAGTGGCGGCGAGCGAAATGCACCACCAGCGCGCATCGACCCAATGAAACGCGGCTCCTGCCGGCCCAAAATCTACGCAGCAACAATAGCCAAACAATGGCATTTGTGTTTTTTCGCTATTGCTGTTGTTGTTGTTGCTGTTGCTGGTGTGGCTGACCAAGCCAGCCAGGCAAGGCATAGCTTCGATTCACCACCCTAACGCGTTGAGGACTATTTGAATAACTGATTACATCAAAGCTTATCTGTAAACTTGTTGCCGGCGGCACTCGCGCGGCTCAACAAAATAAAACAAATAAAATAATAATAATAAAAAAAAGGAATGTTATAAAGAATAGTGAATACAAACAAAAAGGCAGGAGCCAACGAATTGTTACAAAAAAAAAGAGTCATTACAGGAAGCGAAAAGCTGCAACGCGGTGTCGCATTTGCACCCTCTTTGCTGACCACTCGATCTGAAAAAGGTTTGCGCACGCGCGCAAAGTCCTTGATAAAGGATTTAATGATGCACAACATTTGTGCCCTGCAGTTTTGCGAAACGAAACAAAAGCCTAACATGACGTAAAACTCACGCGGCAAACAATGTAATATCCTTTTTTTTCGTTATTGTTTTCCATAAACACACACATGCACACACACACACACACACACACACATGGAATTCGCGTATTAGCATATAAACGACTTTTTAGCATTTGAAATCGGTTTGTTGCTGAACTGCTCCAACAAAAGCAAAAACCACATTGGCCATTGATTACCTTTGGCGAGTGAAGTTAGTCAAATGCTAACAACATCCGCGGGGCTCTACATAGTGGAAACATCGGGATGTGCTGTTCAAGTATTCTTCAAGCTATCCGTAAAAGAGCGACACAACTTGCTCAGACAATCAGCAAAGGCATAGAGTGGCAAAGGCTATAGAAAATATGACAACACTGGGCGATGTTTTTTCAATCGGTTTTTTATCAGCAATCCTCCGTTGCTCAACTGTCCGCTCACATGTGAGGATGACCCCAGCGCTACTCAGGCTTTGGGTATTCTAATCTTCACAGCTGCTTTCTTTTTGCTGCATACTTTTAGGTTCACTATTCTATGTGAGTCTTAATCAATTTAAATGTAAATAAAAGAAAAATATAGCAATGGCAACAACAACAGCAGCAGCATATAGAGTCATAAAATTGACCTTGAAATAAGCGAGTCTGCTTCTTTGCATGCTTTCTATGTTGTTGCTGCCGTCACTGTTGTCTCACTAGTTGCCGTGGCTGATTGCTGTTGTTGTGGCTGATTGCGCACGCGTAAGCAGTTGCAGTCGCCAGCATAACGGCGGCAGTGACGTTGGCGGTGGCGTGTGTCTGTCAGTCATACATATTAATGAGGTGCGTGGCACGGCTGCATTGATGAACGCATAAATGGACGCACAACAACGCAACAGCATAGAAGCGCACAAAGCAACGCTACACAGGGAAAAAAAGGAAAGAGAGATTAGTGTAATGCATTTTTAGCGAGAATGCATGACATCGTTGAAGTGCCATCCAAAGTGAAGGAATTCACGTGGAAAAGGATGAATGAAATCAAAGGAAAGTTACATGCGGCCTGCAGCTGTGCGCGTTGCTTAATTAAATTTCGCGCAGTGTAGCAGGCCACATGCGGTCGCCAATGCGTGGTCGCGCATGCGTGTCCCTAAAGCAACAATCATTCCACTTTTGCAGGTGTTGAACGAACTGGTTACGTTTCACACAGCACAGCTCACAACTCACATCTAGGCACATGCGCACACGCTGCGTTCGCTGCAGCAGGATGCAACGGCATGAAGGATCTAGGCGCACGTGTGCCTTCATTGAGTTGTACGCGTATTTAATCATAAATTGCAAAATTGTTTTTCTTGTTCTCATTTTTTTATTTTTATTTTTATTTTTTTTTTTTTTTTATACTTAATTAGTCCAAGCAGACGTTGGTCCTTTGCAGTAAATGTCCTTCACTAAGGAATGCACGTTCGTTTATGTTTTTCCTTTTGTTTTTGTTCTTATTTTGCTTTTTTGCGTATGAAATTGATATTCCTTGAATCATATAATAAATTATGTGTATTGTAGAGCATTTGATCGTGAAGTGTTGATTAATCTGCATAGTCTGACGTTGGCTGCTTTGTCGCTTGCATCTCGGCAAGGAGAAACCACCCCATGTGCATGCGCATGTGCATGTGCCGGGTTTGTGCAAAGTCTAGCCGAGACACCAACCAAGCGGACTATTGTGAATGTTGGTTTATTTTCTTTCAAACTATTATGTGTAACTTTTTACTCACGCTCGCACATATCTAATCCTTTACATAGCAGTTAAGGAAAAGTTTTTCTCATGTCAAGGATTTACTTCCTGCACAGGCCAAGTGAATGCGAATTGTATGCAACTGCAATTAGCTCTTTACCCTTCTGTGAAATGCTTTGTGCCAAATTTATTTGGCGTAATTACCGCAAACGTTAGACTGCGCTGACGTTGTTCAGCGAATTGAGACGGCAACTAAAGCCAAAGTCTGTTTAGGATACACGGCAGATCTTTGCTTCTGTGTCCTGGTTATTTGTGATTTTCTCTTTTAACGCTTCACTGCGCCTAAATTGCCAGTGTCTTGAATGCAAAGGCACTTAGGGCCACAATCGATTGCAGCAAAATCCTTGGCTCACATGCTCCTTTTGCTAATGTCCTTTTGCTCTGAAATTCACGCTTGAGTGCATGGCTTTTGCTTAGCAGCGAGATTTGTGCGCATGCGGTTAGCAAAAGGATAAACATGCGCAGCCTAAACGAAATCCAATCGCCTTACTGACAAGCCAAGCAGAATTTGAAATGCATTTCAAGTGTCTCGCATCTCACATCTCGCGCACAACGCACTCTGACAATGGGAAAGTCCTCAATGTTGGCCATTGTGCCGGTCCTTGCAGCTAGAAAGCAAATGCGTCAAAAGTGAATTGTTGCACAGGGATTAAGGCTAATAGTGGCACAAAATCAAAGGCTGCCTGCCGCACTTGCACCCTCGCTCCTGTTGTTTCTGCTGCTGCTGATGCTGCTGCTGCTGATGTTTCTTGTGTGCCGATGCTGCGCTACTTGTTGTCGCCAGCGCTTGCTTGGGCCTGGGCCTAGCACTGCGTTGCGTTGCGTTGCGTTGCGTTGTCTTATCTCTTGCACAGAGTCACTTGTCTGCTGCCATGTCCTTGCTGCCGCTCGGCCGCTTTGCCGCAGTGCAGCTTTGTCCCTTGTGTAATTAATACATTCTGCAGACGGCCGGCGCTGCTGGCACTGTGCCACTGACTTGCATTTGTAATATGTCATCTTATCCTCGTACAAGGACTCCTACCGCGTGCGTCTGCGCTTGCACTTGCGCCAGCTCCCGCGCCGCCACTCAAAGCAATTAACCTTTAATTATATTTCTAGCACTTTGGCATGTGGCATGCTCTGCAGCTTGTAATGAGATAAGATAATGCACACTATAATACGATCCATATAATGCCAACTGCATGCCTCCGTTCGTTCGTTCGTTCGTCCGTACGTCAGTCCATTCGCCGTTCGCTGCTTATTTGCTTTTGCCTCTGCGCTGGGCTTGTTTTTTTCTTTGACTTTTGTCGCTCCGTTTTCTTCAGCTTGCTTTAGTACTTCTGCGTAAGTCTTAACTATGCGACGCTCGACAAATTATGGCTTTTGTGATAAGATTAAAAGTTTAACATAAGTGCGGCGAGTTATTACAGGACCACGACTGGCAGCAGCGAGCACTGAGCAGTGATCACTGAGCAGTGAACAGTGAGCAGTGAGCAGCGAGGGGCGAGCAGTGCACAGCTGCCATAGTTGAAATTTGTATTAAATGTTGCTGTGCGAATTTCGCATAGCTGCATAATATTGTGTACATTTGTTTATTTTGTTTTTGTAAAATATGAAAAATTCCTTTTTGTTGTTGTTTTATTATAAATATATTGTAAATGCAAATACATATGTACAAACAGTTTATGTCATCTAGCCATGTATGGCATATTGACTCTAGTTTGCCTATAGATGAGCACAATAAATGTTTTCGATTGTTTAGCTGCATATGACTTTTTCAGAAAATACACTCTGCCCCGATGCCCGCCCTCTTTGATATGCCAACTGTATCTGCGGCACTTGTACATCGATCAATGATCTGCAATGATCAGGTTTGATATTTCTGAGCCGTTCCCCATTTGACTGTTTATGTTAATTTGTCAAATTAGCGAAGCCTACGAATCGTGATATATTCGTAAGGGTAAAAGTTCCCATTCATGTGCACAACATGTCATGTTCAGATTTGTGAACTATTTCGCCTTGCAGTTCCGCTGCATATTGCAACTTCCTTTGATTTATTTATTTTTTTTTTTTTTTGTTTTGTGTAATTTGTTCGTTTTTTACATGATTTTTTTATTGTCGCACATTGTTAAATCATTTGGCCAAGTCTGTTGCCAAACAATAAAATGCAATTTCATGGAATTTTCAAAGAAGAATGGTAATGTCATTTTCTCACATGTCATTTGTCAACATAACGTTAAATAGAAAAAAAAAAATCGACAAAAAATAAAAAATGAGAAAAGAAGAAAGAAAATATATAAATAAAATTAATATAAAAGGCGTTCGCATGTTCGTCAGTTTGTTTGTTTGTTTTGCTTTGTTTTGGTTGGTGACAAAAGTTTTTCCGGGGCGTTAGAAACGCAGGCGCTCTGCATGTCCATCACGCATGCATACATACATAGATACGAAGATACGTAGATACAAAGATACATTTTTCTTGCATGCCATGCGTTGTGCAAACAATTGCGTTTCTTTTCTTCAGTTGAGAATTTTTGGTGTTTTTTTTTTTTTTTTGTTTATGTTTTTCTCTCACAGCAACGAAATAAAGAAAGGGCATTTTTGATGTTTTTTATTTGAGTAGCGAGACAATGGCATATGACCAAACATGCGCTCATCACTCCCTCTTGGTCATACAAGCCACTGCGTGCCATCAAAGAAGTAGCCAAAAGTTGTAAATGTTTATTTTGTGCGAGTAGAGTTTGTTTTGCAATTTTTATTTGATTCCTTCTTTTCAGTTTTCAATTCTTTTTTTCTGATGTTTTTCCTTTCATGCATGAACACTTGTTTGCATTGCTGCCAAGCCAAATGCAATCAAAACGAAGCGAAATGCTGTAAGGGATTTCCAGCTAAAGAGTTTGCACACAACGAAAACGAAGCAGCAGCAGCGGCAGGAATAAGGCAAAAGATAAGCAAAGCAAAGTGAAGCAAAGTAAAGTAAACCAATGCGATGAGGGAAGGCCCTACCTTGTCTTGTCTTCTCTTGTCTCCTCTCTTGTCTTGCCTTGTGTCTTGTCTTGTGTTTTGTTGTGTTTTGGTGTTTTGTCTTGTCCGTTGCTGGTCGTGTCTTTTCACTTACATGCGCCCACATGCTGTGAAAATTGTGTAAACATTTCCATTGTTGCCGTTGTTGGCAATTTTTCTTGGCCATTCAATTGGCTTTCACGGAAATTACGAGAAACATTTAAAAAATCAACTTTGCCCATTGTTCCTTCGTATTGCCTATCTTGCAGTTTTTCCTTGCGCGCATTTTCCTGTAATAATATTTGCTTTTGCTTGCGTTTTGTTATCTCTAGCTGGCTGTCTTTACGTCCGTCCATCTGTCTGTCTCTATATTTGTCTTGCGTAATCCTTTTTGGCGAAAACATTTTCTTAGCTGCTACTGCCGCTCATTCATCGCTCGATCCTGGCTTCGTTCGTTTGTTGCGCAAAACTAAGACTTTGTGTCAATAGAAATGCATGTTCGATCTTTTGATTGAGCTGAGTGCAGCAGTTTTTCTGAGAAATCTTTTTCACACACACACACACAAATACATACATACACCGGGCAGTTTGATTCGCATGCACGTCTGCCAAATGCAGCATTCGTGCTATTTATGACATATTTATGTGCCGTTGCTGCTGTGCGATGTTGGAAGATGTTCAACGTTTCGTGCGCTGCAATTTTCGTTAAGCAGCTTAATGTGCAACAGGACCAAAGCAGGATTAAGTTCAGCTTGTTTTTTGTTATCCTTGTTTGTGTGTTTAACCCTTCTGCCATCCTTTGATACATAAACTGCGTTGATGGATGCCCAAATGCAATCCAATTGCTAACGAAATGCGGATAAACAAACCAAAGCGACCCAAGCCAACCCAACTGCAAACAGAACCGAACCGAACCGAACCGAACTGAACAGCACAGCAACAAAAACTATCTGCCTGTCAAATCAAAGGACCACAAACATTTTTGTATTTCAACTTGGGCTGTAAAAGGATAATGCTGTTATTTTGCTGTGACATCTCGGGAATCTCAGCGAAAACGTTAAGTAAACATTTTATGAGCCCAGCTACAGGCTGCGTTGCCTTTGCCTTCACCCGTGCCAGTTCCTGCTTCCTGTTGTCGCTTCTCTGCTGCGCAGGTAACCAGGGCCGGTTCGCGTTTTCGCAATGGACAGCAGCCTTGGACTCACTCGAGTGCTGCACTGGCGGCAGTTGCCTTTTGAACCCGACCATGCGCAGCAGTGGCGACGCGCGGCAAGTCAAGTGCCCACTTGGCCGGAGTCTGTTGTTTGCTTGTTTGTTTGTTTAATGGCAGAAATTAGAAAAGAAACAGTGTCAGCGACAAAGACAAGGATAGAGAGTCAGAGACATGCAGAGAGAGAGAGAGAGGCGACTGGGTAAGCACTTCCTTTGCCCAATATGCGACTATTTTGGGACGCGCCTATTAAGATAACGGCATGGCTTTTGTCTTTTGCCGAAGTCCTTGCCGCTGTGAAGCATCTGCAGTGCCTAGCGTCGCAACGCAGACACAATGGGAAATTTATGTTATGCATGTCGCGAAATCGCACTCAGAACTTAATTATTTTGAGTGAGATATTGTGTCAGTTCGCATGTTGTGCAGCTTCCAAGCACGCAAGGCAGCCGCCACTTGCTGCCTCTCCGGATCTCTGCCTGCCTGCCTGCCTGGCTGTCTGTCTCGCTGCCACATTGTCTGTCCGTCTATCTGTCTGGCTACTTTTTTGAGTGCCACTTTTGCCTAATCAAATTGTAATAAACATTTAAGAATCGCAAGCGGGCGGGCGTCGCAGCCAGCAAGAGGTCAGTCGGACCATGGAAACCATATTTGCATTTTGGCTCAACATCTGCATTTATGGCAAAGTCAGTAAAGAATTTTTAAAAGTTGTTGTTGTTGTTGCTTTGGTTGTTGTCGCGATAATTGGAGTGAACTAATTAAGTCATTTGCCAGATCGTTACTACTGTCGCACTGTGCCTTTTTATTTTGATTTTTTGTTTTATTCAAGTCTATGGTCAACTGACTGCGGCATAAGCTGCATACACCGAGAAGAAGTTTAACTAAGATGAAGTCAACATTTTAATTCGTTTTTCAAAACAAAATTACAATTTTGAAAACTTATAAAACAAAATATTGAGAAACCAATGTGTGGAAGTGCTTAAGAGAGTCCTACTCCGTAAGTGGATAAAGATCCCCAAGTGCACATTATGGCAGCGTGCGACTCGTTTGTCTAACGACTGAGTGACATAATTCGAAAGTTCAATAAAATTCAATTTCAAATAAAAAAAATGAATACAGCGTTTTGAAACGTGGCCGAATGAACTTCGGGTCACATTGAATTTAAGTGTAAAAATAAATAAAATGCTGATATGTGAATAATTTTTTGCAGTGCATATCTAAAAGCTGCTACGCATGATAATCATTACAGTTTATTATTTTAACGCTAGCCCGTTGACAGCTTGCTGCAAATGCGTACGAGCCGAGTCCATGTGCCCGCGGCACACATGGAGCACGCATAGTTGATTGCAAGAAATGCGTCGCATTTGTTTTTGTCGCTGTATTAAATTTAAAAACCCAAAAGAAAATCATAAAAATGCGTGCGCGCTCCGAGCTTCATTTAAGCGAGCTGCGTACACTCTTTCTTTTATCGGCGCGCATGCGCATGGCCATAAATTCCTCAACAGACTCCGATAGCAGACGCATAAGTCAGACATATAATGAGCATATGAGTATGAGTATGCTATATCGGCTATTGGCTATTGCCTATTGGCAATTGGCTGTCGACTGTCGACTGTTGCTTGTCGCTTGTCGCACATAAAACGTCATGCTGCACTTGTCTGCTGGTCTGCCTTGCAATCAGAGTCGCAGTCGCAGTCGGAGTCGGAAGCACTTCCTTGCTTTTCACCCTTCCGCTTTACTTTGCTGTCTAATGCTCTGTGCCGCATTTTCTTTGTCATGCTCATACTGGGCAGCGTCGGCACACATAAAGTACGATAACAATTTTTCACTTAATGTATGTGAGCTATAGTCTGTGGCCAGTTCCAGTCAGTTCCATGCTGTCTTCCTCTCTTGCGCGCTGAGACTTGCTTTCGTTTTCGCTGCCACACTCGCTGCTCTCACTCTCCAGCCAGCTGTCAGGATTGCCTCGCGCGACTAAAGTGCATGATTGGCATAGACCACACAGACTGTGCCACTCTGCTACTCTGCTACTCTGCGACTTTGCGACTTTGCGACTGTGAGAGTGTGCGAGTGTGCGGCAGCTATGGCTTTGAGATTTCATTTCGTTTGATTTGTCGTGTTGTTGTTTTTTGGTCTTCGCTTTTTGTTTTGTTATTTTTTCCCTTTAGAAAATTAATTTGATATTTAGTTGTGGTACTAAGTCTTACCTGACATGCTGCACGGTTAGCAACCTGTTCCCACTATCAGCTTCCCAGGCTCACGACGTTCTGCGGCTGCCGCGCGAGCCTCGATTCGGTAGCAGTTTTTGGCATCATCGAATGCGTCAATGAATAAATGAATGACCGAATGAATGACTGCATGCATGACTTACTGAATGAGTGTATGTGAGTATGTGTGTGTATGTGTGTGTGTATGTGAGTGAGTGAGTGTAAGTGGGGTTAACTGAGTTGAGCTGCGGTTTTTGCGGCAGCACTTGTTTGTTCCTGTTGATGCCGCCGTTGATGCTGCTGCTGCTGTTTGATTGTTTTTGGTACCGCGTCGGTTGTCTTGTTAGGCTAATTGACTCACCGACTGTTTGCTGGTTTCGGCTGCCTTGACTCGGCTTGGCTTGACTTGGCCTGGCCTGGCCTGGCCTGGCTGCACTTGGCATTTGCGTTGTGCTGATTGTGCGAACAAACAGACGCATGGACGTATCGCATCGTTTAGGTAGTGGCGGCTGCCGCCGCTTTGACCATGAGACCACCGCAGAAGTCCTTTTGCTTTGCTTTCAGTTTCGATTGGGCTGCTGATGACAACGGCGAAACAACAGAAAAGGCAAAACAAGGCAATCGTTTTGCCAAAACGCCATCAGTCCGTCTTTGAGGCGGCAGCGCGGCTTTTTAGTGTCTCAATTAATCAGTTAAAAGTTCACTGCAGCGCATGCGCACGGCTCGCCGGCAGGGTCCAGCATTCAGCATTCGGCACACTGCACACCGCACCCCGCACCCCGCACACGACACTCGGTAGTCATGTGCGTCGCCTGCAGTTGGGTGCCGTGAGAATTATTTTTCGCTTGTTACTGTAACGATGTCGATGATTAGAGCGTCATTGCGTTTAATTGTGGGAAATTGCGGACATGTAAATTTCGCATATTATAATTTGGACGACTTTCAATTGCAAGAACCACAGCAGCAGCAGCAACAGCAACTGCAGCGTGTGACAGCAAGGTGCGGTGCAGAGTTTGAAACGGGTTTTGAGTTGACATTCCTAAAGACTTGCTGATGCAGACTGTAGAGTCTGTGCTTTTTCTATTGGCCGCAGGCACTTTTGTTAACTACTGTGTGCACTTACATATATACATATGTGACATGCGTACACATTGTCCTTGAAGCGCTGCTGACTGCTGGGCAGCTGTTGTTGGCGCTTCAGCGTCGTTGGGGTACCCAACCCTCAGAGCACTGGCTAGTGTCCTTCAGTTGAGCTGCATTCCGGTTTGTCTGATTGAGAAAGGATACTGGATTCATTTTTGCTGCCTTCGCAGTTGTAAGTTTGTTGGTTTAGGACTTCAGAACTGCCTCTGCAAATCTCTACTCAATGACTATTTTGTGTACGTCGATTTAAAAACTTTTTAGTTTTCAAATAAAAGTTACATGTGATATATGTAATTTCGATTTCATGGAAAACTATCAAACAGTAAATGACAGTTGAGTCGCGCTCTAAAGATTTATAATAACAAAAGAGTACAAAATAAAAAGTAATACGAAAATGAAATTCCCAAGAAACAAGATTACGTCAGCAGACGGGCTATTGATTGCACAATAAAACGCCCCCGACTGTGGTGCTCAGCAGAGCTCTTCATTAGCTCAGCACAGTGCACAGTGACAACAAACAGTGAACTGCCAAGTGAAGATTGCAACTGATCAGATTGGATATGATAAAAACGGTTTTCAGCGCAATGCACGATTGGGTCTATAAATCATCATCGCCAAAGCAGCCAAAAGCATTGCATAGGCCAACAGAGGCGCGAGCAGCCACGCCCACGAGTTTCGCTTGCTCATGTTTTGGTTTGTTTGCTGCTCGGCAGTGACATGTCACAAGCAAACACGTAAATAAACAAATAAACAACAAATAAGTATTGCCAAGGCTATAAAAAACTGAAACTGAGATCAAGTCCCGGTCCTGGCCAAGTATGCATTACACACACACAGACACACACACACGCATACACACATACACTTGTTTTTTATTAGCCTGTTGCGCACTGCATGTCAAGTCGCCTCTTTTTTTATGGCGGTACGTTTGTTGTTGTTGTTGTTGTTGCTGCTGCCGTTTAGCTACTGCGCTGAAGCAATTTGTATCTTAAATGCACATCTTTGGGTTAATTAGAGTTATGCGAGTGACATAATATGCGTATATCCCTTTTTCCTTCAGCTCCTTTTCATGTGCATCCTTTTTTTCTCTTTTTTGTCGTTGCTGCTGCACATAAACTTCGTTTCAAGTGAAAGAGGGCACAGCAGGCGTTGTCACTGATGCTATTATTATTATATTCTATTTTCATTTCACATTTTATATGAAAATGTCCGCTCAATGAGAATGATCTCATACTCGCACACACAATCGACTTTTTCTAAAGACGCGCACAACCATTTCCCAATTCCCATAAATATTCGCCGGCAGTGCTGTCGATAAGCATTGTTGTTTAAGTGTCGCACATAAATTAAAAATTATCATTTTTTAAATATTTTCAATGCGCACGCGTCTGGCAAAGGTTGAAGTGGATCTGAAGTATGCGTTTCAGCGTATTCCTTTGAGTGCACGCGCAACCCAAGCCATGCCAGTCCAGGCCAAGCCAAGCCAAGTCAAGGCGAGTCAAGTCGCGTCGCGGCTGTTTAGCTTAGACCAGCTAAACTTTCAACTCTTACTCACTCAGTCATTGTGTAATATACGCAAGCGCACGTTGCATGAATGCATATTGAGGTTCGCGGCTAATAATATGTTTTAGTTGTATGCAATATTGGCGGTGTATGCGCCTTAGGGAGGAGCGCAAGCGTAGTTAGAAAAGTCAAAGTGCAGGCTAAAGCAGGCGATTCACCTGATCATTCCTAATGAATGCATATGATGCCAAATACTTTTAAATTTTCACTACAGCCTAATTGTGTTGTTCAGCTTCCTGTGCTGCTGCTGTTCCTCAGTTGGTCTACTGCGTTGCGAAGTTTCGCATGCTTGCCGGACTGTCTTACCATAACAAAGACTACAATAACAACAGCAACAACAACAGCAACTACGTTATACCGCATTGGCGCATTGTTGCTGCTCCGTTCATATTCGCCTTCGCCATCGGATTCCCATTCGCACTCGCAGCCGCAGTCGCTGTCGCAGTCTCAGTCGCAGCCGTGTGTCGGATGCGATTTTTAACAATAAAATATCACAATAGTCCTCGGGTCATTTAGTTAGACTTGCAGTTTATCATGCATGTACGAGTGAGTATGCGGATATAAACTGATACTTTCTGTGCTTTCGTTGTTGTTGTTGCTGTTGTTGCTGTTGTTGTTGTGACATTTGAGTTGTTCATTTCGTTTAAAGATGCTCCAAGATTGATGGTAACGGGAAATGCATGTATTTTGTTCGCTCAAGACATTCTCCATAGTGTAACTCTTGCCAAGTCAAGCTTCAGTTTATGGCGGGGGTTATACAATAATTGCATACTCGTTCTTATTGTTGTTGTTGTTGTTATTGTGATTTTTGTTTTGGTTGCTGCTGCCGTTGCTGCCTGCCTGCTTATGTCTGTTATCTTGGCTTTTGTTGTCAGTCACTTAATGCCGAGTACCCAACACCCTTTGCACACACACACACTCACACACACACACACGTACGATATGTACTTGGCTGCGTGTAAATTTTATTGCCCATCGATTTTAATCGTCTGCGCTCTGTGGCTTTCTTTTATGCTATCGATATGCTATGTAAACGATATTAACTGCACTTGGCAGCGTTGCTTGTGTTGTGTTGTTGTAATTGTTGCTTTTGGCATACCGGAAGCATGCGCAATTTTTGTAATTTCCGGCCGCTGACGTGTATGCAAAAACTGCTCAGTAAAACTTGTGACGTCATACGGGGTTTTTCCCATATTTGATTTTTTCTATTTATACCTCATGACTTTCAACTCGTGACAGTTATGCGTATCTTTGTTTTATAACATTTAGATCTTCGGAAATAAAAAAATGAAAAGGAAAGAAAAAAAAAAAACAGCAACAACAACAACAACAATAGTGTGGCAGCAAAGAAAAGGAAACGTTGTCGTGTCCACCTGCATTTGGCATTAGCCAGCGAGCCTAAAATCCAAACGCAGCTGCGCAGCTGCTTTAAAACTGCAGCACCCATAAGGAAAACGAGAAGAAAAAGAAAAAAAAAAACAAAAAAACATCAAAAACCAACAGAAATCCAAAATTAAGCGCGGCTAACACACGCCAAACCAAGCTAAGAGGGAAAAAAACAGAAATTAAACGAATCCTAAAATAAAAATGAAAAAACCAAATGCAGTCAAACAGGACACACGTTGTTGGCTGCAAGAAAAGGACTTAAGGTTATATTATTAAATTAATGCGGCCAGATCCTGCGATACATTCACGAGGAGTCCTGCCGTCGGTCATTGTCGTCGTTTGTTTATACGCTGGCGAGCTTGCGAATGCGCTGACATAGCTGACAGAGAGAGAGAGAGTGAGAGAGAGAGAGGACATGCCAGCAGGTGTAAGACTACTGTACATTTGCTGAACGTTTTTTGTTTTCCTTTTAACTTTTGTATAATTTGCATAGATCATCATAATTGCCAACAATTGTCTAAACTTTTAATTATGCTGACGTTTATTGGTAACTTCCCCAGATGCAGGCAAAGCAGCTCAGTACGCATGTGGCATGGCTGAGATAATGAGTTAATGTGGTTAATGATTGTAGGCAACTCAGCAGCTCAGTATATGAAAAGTTGTGCTGCTGACTGGCATTGTGGCTCATCGTCTTGATTTTGTGTATTACAAAGGATGTATGATGCAAAATGTTATTTAATGTAATAAAAATCAAATTAAGAAATTTAAAATTATTAAATGCGAATATACTATCTACGTTTTCTTTGCTGATACGTCTCCAATTGTAGCTGCAAATGTGCTTAGTTGCTTTGGGCAGACCTGCTGCTCATGCTTAGGCAGTTACAAGGTACATAAGCAGTTGGTCGCCTCGAAGCTTGTCCGGTTGCAGTTTGCCGCTGACTGGGAAATGCAAACAGCCGACAAAGCTGATTCTTTGATTACTTAACTACAAAAATTGATTGCATAACTGCAAAACGATGTCCGCAATACATAAAAGTGCTGAACTCGAATTGGACACAAGGGAATTGGAGCGAATGTCTGTGCGCATACTGCATGGACTGCTTCATCGCTGCACTGGCCAGGCGCGGCACAACCGAACCCAGTCGCATTCAAAAAGACGCGACTTGACAGTTTTTGGCGCAGCTATGTGCATATGACGATTGAATGATGGCCACTCGAGCGACTAAAAGCGAAAGCCAATCAGGTCGGCATGCCGGCCAGGCTATTGACCAGCATTTGATGTGAGTCGTTGTATATAGTGTGTGTATCTGCGCCTGTGTGTGTGTGTGTGTGTGTGTGTGTGTGCGAGTATTAAATGAAGATCAAACGGGGCGAACGTGCGTCACTTAGACAATTATCCCCGTTGTACGCACATAAAATTAGTTTAATTATACGTACTTCAGAGCAGGCAACAGAGCAGTGAGCAGACAGTGGCCAGCGGACGGAGCAGTGGACCCAGCGCACGGCAGACAGCGGCGGCGAGTGTGCTTTGTTAGCTTGGGGCCATAAGGTGACAACGTGCCAGCGACAGGATATGTTGTCGTTGGCAGCTGTTGTTGTTTGTATGCGCCGAAATCTCACCTTGGTTTTTTTACTCCTTTTGTATTTTTGGAGGCTTTTTTGTTTTTTGCCTTCGTTTTGCAAATTCTTTGCCAGCGACTGTCACTTGAACGTAATTATGAGCTAGTAGCATAAAGGCATGTATGAAATACTCGGACGCTTGCTCCAATGCGGCGACACTCGATCGCTCGGTCGTTCGGTCGCCTGATCGACTGATCGCCTGTTCTTTGGCTGGTGTGCGACGGTCGTTGCTTGTTGGATCCGATGCGCGTTTGCGCGTTTATTTCGTCAATTAGGTAATTTAAGACATTGTTAACACATGTTGCACTTACTTAGATGCCCGTGCGCGCCCCCAACCGAGCGGCAAATACACGCACACACAGCACACACAACACACACAACTAACAAATTCTACGAATAAGTTCAATGATTGTGCCTGAAATCTTGTTACTCTCGCTCTCTCTCTCTCTCTCTCTTTCTCCCTCTCACACTCTCACTCATTGTGTTTCTTGAGCCCACATGAGCTGTCTCAGCCGATTTGTTTAATAAGCAAGCACAGCACAGCACAGCAGAGAAGAGGATAGGAGAGGAGTGGAGAGGAGAGCAGGGCACAACATTTGGGCTTGGCGTGCGACAACCCAAGGGCGTACAAGATCACTTACCCAACTTGCCAAAAGACTTGGCAGCCGCAGAACGTTGGGCTAAATGCTGCGAGCCGCGGTCGGGGTTGTGGCTGAAGAGTTGGGTTTTGTTGCCGTTTTTGTGTGTGCGCGCGCGCAGGTTTGTGCCTACGCATGCTGACCACATGACCACATGACGTTGAAAGCGTTGACATTGGCTCAGGCAACATGATAAGTGCGCGAACAACATGATTACGTTAATGAACGTGATCGTCATCGTGATCGTGATCGTGATGATGAGCATCATGTGGCTGATGTTGCTGATGTTGCTGATGTGTCTGATGACGATGATTATGAAAATAAAATGCTGCTGCTGTTGTTGTTGTTGTTGCTGCTGCTGCTGCTGCTGAACATAATGTTGTTGGCTGTCGTTGTACGCCGCAGGAGGCTCTCGTCGATGCCAGCGCATGCAAATCAAAGCGAGCGAGCTGAGCCCGCATTTGGCACAGCTTCGCTTTTGCGCAATCAGCAGCAGTCAGACGTCGTCAAGTCAACAACTGACATACTCACACACACACACACACACACACACATACACTCACTCTTGCACTTGCTGACGTCGCTTTGAGTGCATATCATTAGTTGTAATTGATCCTGTGTGATCTTTTGATTCGAGGCAGTCTAGAGGCATGCCGCCCCATAACTGCCAACATCGTCAATGTTTTGTGCTTTTGTTTTTTCCTTCAGTTTTTCTGTTTTCGTTTTGTTTTTATTATTATTCCCTTTTCAGTAAATTAATAACGAAAACAAAAACGCCAGCTTTAAATGCAACCCACGTTGCGGCTCCTTGCACATTTATGCTGGCGACGCGTACGTGGCAGGGCTGCATACGTAACTCCGGTGCTGCAGGTTGTCCGCTCATCACTTAGGCACTCATCATTTGCTGTGCCCACATTTGTAATTGCTTTCTGTTGCTGTTGCTGTTGCTGTGGCGGTTGCTGCTGATGGTATCATTTAAATAGCAACTGAGGGCGAATACTGCAAGTGTTGCCAGAACGCAGCACGTTGCCTGGCTGCCTGCCTGCCTTCCCACTGCCTCACTGCGAAGACGCTCAGTAGGTTTGACAAACTTTAATGTTTTAATTCGATGGTTTGTCATGCTCATAGCTATGTAAATTGCTTTCACATATTGTATTTACTTATTTAATTATGTTCTTTAACTAAATACTGTCTTCAAAGCTCTTTGATTTCAATGTTGCAGCCAACTTCCTTGCACATACCATCAATCAAGTCTGCAATAAACATGTTGACTATATTATGCATTGCATTCATATTGTGTTCCATAACAAAATCCTTGAGTTCTCGTGGGCATCTTACAAAGTCAGGCGTGGGTTAGAAAGGGAAAATTCCCATTTATGCAGTTAGGCACCGCTTTAGTGCCTAAGGCAAGCTAATCCCGTTAGTTAGTCTAACCTGACCTAAGTTTTGTAAAGCAAAGCCTGCGCTTGTGTCTTTCTTCTACATTACATCAAATATATATCAAATATATGAGACTTTCGGAATCAATGATGTTTTCGTTGCTAATCAGCCGCTTTCAATAAATACGATGTTATCAATATTGCTAAATGTCCAGATATAAATGAATCTGATGACTTATAAGGCCATTGGTGAAAGTATGTTGTACACATACTAAAATTGACTCTTGAGCTGATCGCTAAAAGCCCGTTTTGACAAATAAATAACAAGTTTCCAAAGTTTTGTAAAGTATCAGGCAGTTGCTCAAACATAAATGCATCTTTATATACATGCACATATTGATTATAAATCGATAATCAACAAATTTCATTATATTAATTGAAAACAAAAAATCAAAAAAAAGGAAAAATAAATAAAAAGCATAAAGCTGCTGCGTGATTTTCCACACTGTGCGAGGCACCCGTTTGAGCGTTGTGCAAACAATTACGCACGTTGTCTTGATCCTATATGATCCTGAGATGCAGCTCAACAACAAACAAGGAGCACTGCAACGCCAAAGCGCCGTTACACGCGCGATAAATGCAATCATTTGGCAGGCGAAGCCAAGTGCAAAGGCACCAACTAATAAACAAACAAACGAAGAGCCAAGAAGGCGTGCAGCAGAGGTAAATAAAACAAACGGTACATTTTGCAGCACATTTCCGCCTGAAACACACACACACACACACACACACACACACACTCGGCCAGTCTGCCATTCAGAGTCAGGCAGTCAGTCATCCAGCCAGTTGCGATTGAGTGTGCGATTGAGCGATTGCGCATGCAATGGAGTCAGTCAGATGTGGCTACGCCTGCGCTGATGACGCAACTCGGCACAGTTGAAATTTGTGATCTTTTACGCGATGGCGACTGGCAACTGGCAACACGCACTGCTCTGTTACGTGCCATGCACGCAGCCACTGACGATGCCAGCTCTCCAAAGGCTGAGGATCGAGAACCGAGTACCGTCAGCCGACAGAGCAGAGAGAGCAGAGAGAAGAGGCGAGCAATCCGCGCTTAATCGCCAAACTACAACAAAAGCGAAAGATACATGAATGGGAAGGGAAGTGCTTTGGAGGGTGTTGAGTCTGTCTGGTTGGGCTGAGTCGTGTGCATTGATGTGTGATGTGGTTGACGGCGCTTGAGCTGGTGATGAGTTAGTCGCCTCGTGGCCTGACGTTCCACGCCTGATGGCTGTAGCCGATCGCCGGTTGCCGCCGCCAAGTGATACCGACGCGCAGCGTTGCAGGCACATTAGTCAAAGCATTCGACTTGCTGAAACATTGTCTTGATCAGCGATAATGTTGCCTATATACACATATATATATATACTTGTATATATGTATGTATGTATATGTGTGTATACAAATAAATGAGGAATATATTTGAAATGCTTGTTTATTTAGTATGTAAGTATGCCGGGCATTAAATTTAATCTGCTTACACCCGAAAGAACGCATGAATGAGGCAAAACGTTGTAGCCGGAGTCGGAGTGAGCCGCCTTTGTGGCCGCCAAGCGAAGGACTTCACTTGTTGCACTTGGCGCGCTCATAATAGTCATTCAGTTTATAATGCAGACCCATGTGCCATACACATGGCCAGTGGAAAGGAACATAACTCATTGTGGCATGCGCTGCGCATGCGCAGTGACTCTGAATGCGCGGGACGCTGGCTGCCGACTCAAACACCGACTGTGGCTAAGGCTAAGTCTGAGCATTAGCTGTGGCTATAAATGGAGCAGCTAAAACGGAATTCCTTGGCTCATTCTTTTTGTTTAATTAGAATGACTCTAGTTCGCTTTGGGCAACTCGGACACTTCAACTTGATGCCATTCGCTTGAATGCGATTCATGCTCAAACGGTTTTTGATATTCATGCACTTTGTCAGTTGATTCGCTAATGCGACGTCCGAGACAAGTTTGTCGTAGCTTTTGTGGCTCTTTTGGTTTTCTTTTCTTTGTTGTTGCTGTTGCTGTTGCTGTTGCTGATGTTTGCGACGACGATTTGCCAGTGCGACTGACAATTTAAGCTGCCGCTGAGCTGCGACTACTTAAAGCTACCTAAACAGAAATTTTTCAACATTCAACTAAATCATTGCCGCGAAAATTTGCACTTTGTGCGCGTTTCACGTTTTACGTTTTACATTTTACGTTTTATCCCAGACGCGTGCACGAGCGAGTGGCGGCGCAGGAAATCCACATGAGGACATGGGCGGTGTTGGCCAACGGCGAGCGGGCGGGCAGAAGAAACAAATATGCGCCAAAATAAATAATGCCCGTGTATTAAGTTGGCCAACGCAGCGGCAAGGCGTGCGTATGCGTGTACGTGCGACAGGGGACGGCGCGCGCGCGTGTGTGCACCCGCTCGTTGCTGCGCATGCGCACTAAATAAATAAAGATTGAATAATGGCTGGGCTAAGCTACTTCATCAGCAGCAACGGCAGCAACAGCAGCAGCAACGGCAGCAGCAGCAGCAACGGCAGCAATGGCAGCTTGAGCATCAGCAGCAGCATCAGAAGTCACTCATTAAACACAATTTTGGCGTTGGCCTTTCTTTCCTACCATTTCATTTGATTAAACTTGGCTTAAAGTTTTCAAGTCTGTTAAAAAGGAAGTAAAGTGCACACTCGCACACTCGCACGCTGCTACCCGGCTGTCTGCTTGTCTGCCTGGCTAGTTGCCCGGCTGTGGCTGTGGCTGAGACTAAGGCTAAAGCTAAGACTCAGACTGAGACTGAGGCTGAGGCTGTGAGGCTGAACTCATTCAATCGTTGGTGTTGGCACTCATCAGCGATAATGATGGGCAATTATGTTGAGCGTTCATCCGTTCGTTCGTTCGTTCGTTCGTTTGTTCCTACATTCGAACGTTCTTTGCCTTGTCTGTGCCAGCAAATACACGACGATTTATCAGTTAGCCGCCCGTTCGCTCGTTGGCTGGCTGGCTTGCGCAGTTTCATTCTGAATGAAAGTTGCTTGCGTTACAGGTAAGCGGACGGGGGAGCGAACGCCTGATCGTCGGAACGACTGCATGGACGGATGAATGAGTGGATGGATGAATGAATGACTGTGTAAATGACTGACCTGTTGGGTGTTGCAGAACATACGTCTCTAAATAATAGCTTTCTACACCTTGGCATTCCATTCGAGCTGTTGACTGCTGTTCAGCTATTTGTTCTTTCTTTGCTGCTTTCCTCAATTCTTGCTTTTCTTTATTTGTTTGCGTTGATTTTTTTTTTAGCTTAATTTTTCAATTTTATATGGTGTAAAATTCCTCGGAAGTTGTAATGGCATTTTCGATGATGTGAGAAATCAAAGCGATGCATATATGTACGTACATACGCATATGAGTTATAGCTGGTATACACCTCGGAGTGAAGCAAAGGTCTGAAGCGTACTTAAGCCAAGATATAAGATAATAATGCACAGATGTTTGCAGATCTACAAAGATATTTTAAAGTTAAAGTGAGAAGAAGAACGGGAAGCAAGGATTTAAGAGAGCCAGAGTGTGAGACAGAACCGAATGCAAATGGAAATCAAGAATATTGTAGAAGGCAGAGAAAAGCCACTTTAAGGGGTAAAAATTGGTGTGGGTAAACTCGCTGAGATACTCAACAGAGTTTTAATGCAGCTAACGAAATTTGGCTGCTGTAAGAAAGCACTTGTCTATGGTAAGAGACCCTTTGTAGAGTAGATTATTTAAGGTGTAAGTGTCGTGTTAATATGTTAAGCTTGATGAAAGTGTACGTTTTTTGATATTCCTGCAAAGGTCAAAGTATCGTATAAATATCTTTGGCTATTTCTATAGACCCGTGTGTTGTTAGTGTTAGTGTAGCCGATGTGAATTTGCTGAAGCTGGACATGTTACAAATATCAAATTCATTGGAAGCTCCGATGCTCGCAGACCAGTAAACTGTGTTGGTCGTTTTTATTCGCCTGTTTATGGTGTGTACCATATAGCATTTTCTGTGGGCAGGCCAGCTCCAGTTGGCTTAATTTAGTTGTGCAGTTGCTTACTGCTCATACAATATCCGACCGTAATTATACCTATAAAAATATAGAATTCATATCTCTACGAACTCCAAGCGCAGTGCGCAGCTATAAAACTGACTGCGTCCGAAGCTCGGATGCGCAATTCTTAAGCCAATAAAAAACGCATCTCTATTACTCGGAGCAGTGCTTTTGGGCTATTAAACTGAAGTTCTGCTAGCGCAGACATTTAGTGCTGGCTACTTGCTTCTATGCTGGCGAGGCTTGCGCGCGAATTGGCCATTACTTCATTAACAAGTCTGTCAACCGAAAGTCAATGGCAGCCACTGAGATGCTTCGGGCCAAACTGGTGCAGCAGCGTGACCTGCTCCCTGCCCTGCCCTGCCCTGCCCTGTCCTGCCTTGCCTTGCCCTGATGCTTTGTGCTGCTGCCTATACACGGCTGCTGCGATTCCTGCTTGCAGTTATGCAGTCTGTTATGCTTTCCTCTTCTGTGTTCTTAAGTTTTTCTTTTCGTTTTTTTTTGTTTGTTTGTTGTTTTTATTAACCGACTTTTTAATGCTTTAATTTTAATTATGTTCTACCGCAAAAGAATTTTAATTTGAGTTCTGTGCTTCTGTGAATCTGCATGCAACTGCCCGCAACTGCAACTGAGCAAGCCGTGGCAGAGGGCAGGGGCAAGGGCAGCGAGATCGAGTGAACCAGTTGGGCAGACCGTTGCCATACACGCACACACGCATACACGCACATACGCAAGGCTCAGCAAGCAACGTGTGGCTGGGCTATGGCCGCCAAGAAGAAGAAGCAGCAGCAGAAGAAGAAGCCCAATGCGCAAGCTCAATTCATTGTCAGCAAACAAATGCGAATGCAATTGATGAATGCTTCTCAGCCACGCAAAGCGTAGCTCAGTTCAGTTCAGTTCAGCTCAGCTAAGTTTGGTTCGGCAGAGTGGAGCTCGAATCGGATCGGATTGTATGGCAACGACTTGACTAAGTTACCAATTTTACACTTTTGTGTTTGGGGCCCGAAGTGCTGCTGCGCACACAAGGCGTGGCATGTTGGCTTTCTAAGGAAACTGCGAACTGAACTGTTTGCGCACATTATGCGCACAAATTAATTTATGTGCAACTGACGCGCCTGCACAAGGCTCCTGCGCAATGCGGGGAGGTGCTAAGGCACACAGCGGCGATAGGCTGCAGATTTGTGCATGCAGTTGTGGTTTGCTTTTATTTCTGTGAGTGTGACTGTCTTGCTGTGTACTAAAGTCACTTCAGTGCAAAGCACTTCACACCACAATTTGCAAAACACAAACAGAAAAAAACCACAAAAAAGAAAAAAAAAAACCAAACCAAATCACAAACTAAAATAAAAAACAGATGAAGAAAAAAACAAAATCACGAAAAAACAAATGAAATCAAAATGATGCGAATGTCTCCGCGTTGAGGCTGCAATTACGACATGGGTTTGCGCTTCTGTTGCCGTGGCTGTGCCGTTGCCGTGCCTTGGCTGTTGCCGTCGCTGTGCCATTGTAAGAATTCGAAATGTTCGTGTTTAGGCGCTATTAAGTGGCAAGCAGCACTTCTGCCGCACCGGCACATAGGGCCAAGCGCGCACGCGGACACTGTCTGCGGCGGTGCCCACTGCACAGCCTTGGCCACGCGCACTTGCAGTCGGCGGCGGCTGGGATGATCCTCAATGCGCATTTCGTGTTGTTTGCAATTAAAAACAAACAAACAAACAAAAACAATGCACAGTGAGCATCATGCAGCAGCATCATCAACAGGCTTACAGAGTAAACAAATACAATAAACAACAACAACAACAACAACAACACAATGCCAGCTTATTTGCCTTTTCCATTGAAATAATTAGTTCAAAGTTAAATGTTGCTGCGCCTACTCTTGTTGCAGGACTGCAGGACCAACTCAGCTCACCTCAACTACGACTCTCTACTCGCTGCTGTACAGACTGACCGACTGACGGACTGACGGACCAACGGACTGATGGTCTGATGCACGCTTAGACACACGGAGTGGCTGCCTGGTTAGCGGCTTCGGTGCTCTGCTGGCTTGGCTTGGCTTATCGCATTTAGGCGCGGAATTAATCGATTTGCGTTCGGGTGCGAAAACATTGGCGCGGCTTTAATTGATTGAGTGCCTTCGCATCCGTTTTCTTGCCACGTACACCAAGTGCAGCTCCTTCGGTAGGCACTTCTCTGCTTCCCTGCCTGGCTTTGCCTTGTGCAACTGCTACTGCAGCTCTGCTTTGCTGCCTAGTTGCGCCCGTTGACAAGTACAAACGATCCACGCGCTCTGTCTGCAGTCTGCGATTGACTTGCCAGCGATTCGTCGGCAACGCTCGCAGCTCAGAGATATGCTGACATTTGCGTATTAGGTGGGACTAAGTGCAAGTTGCCGTACAGCGTTAGCATTGTGCGAGCTTTGCTGACTTGGCATCACTAAGCTTCAGCAACACATGTCGCTCTCCCACTCTCTAAATCTATAGCTATCTCTCTCTTTCTCTGTCACTCGGTATCTCTCTGGCACGCTGCTGGCCAAGGGAGGCTGGCCTGTCAAGCGCAACGAAGTAATTTGTGCTGCAACACACATAATCGGAATGCGAAAACGATTAGTTATCAAAGCAATAACAGTAAATGCGAACAAAAGGACAACAAGGAGCGATTAGTTCAGCAACATTTCGCACAGTTGAAGATTTTTTAAATGCAATCAAATGACATCAGACAAAATGAACTCAACTAAACTCAAATATGAAATAAAATAGCAATGTGAAACAACAAAAAGAACAACAATAGCCACGACAATAAATTGAAAGACAAAGCATAATGATCGTAAATTTGTAATTGAAAACGAATTGCGCGCATTGTCCTGCACAGCATTGGCCATTGTCCTTTTGCATTGTTCGCACAGAATTGCGCTGCAGTTGCTCTGCTTCTTCCTGCATGAACGGCAATTCTCGAAAATGACAAAAAAAAAAGATTGAGAAAGGTACAAAGAGACGCTTTGTCGTCTAAGTAACGGTGCAAGAAGCAGAAAAGATAGAATAACGTGAAGAAGAAGAACAAGAAGAAGGCCAAAACGAATGCAACGCGTGTCAAATAAATATTTGAAGGCAAAATGTTAGACTTGCTGGCAGCGTAGCGAATGCAGCCAAGACACTCTGACAGATGGACAGACAGACAGACACACAGAGAGATAGACAGACAGACAGACAGACAGACAGAGAATGCTGATCATAGGTCGGTGAGAAGTTGCGCACGCAAATGTTGGCAACGTTGCAATAAATTAACGCTTAGCCAAGGATAACGCACTTCGACAATGCCGCAGGACAATGGCCGGCAACAAATAAAGTATTAAAATAATAAAAACGATGACGTTGCCAATGGCCATGACGAGTCTGGGAGGCTGCGGACGAGAGCGTTTTGTTGTTGCTGGCGATTAAGCAGACAATGCAAGGATTTGTTCAAACACACAAAAATAAAGAAAATAAAAAAACAAAAAGCAGCCAAAAACGCTTAAACGAAACTCGTTCTCGTCTGCAGGAACCGGACATCCGTTTTTTGCTTAGACGTGGCACATCGCACAACGTCTTAAGCAGCATTGCCATAATTATAATTAAGCTGGCGCAACAACAATAACAATAACAACAACAACAACAATAACATAAGACATTAGGCACATGCACATGCACATGCAATTATAAGCGAGTTCATTTACCCAAGGATTAAGCGAGCATTGCACAGGCGCACGTGAACGGAGTTTCATATGAAAAACAAGGATGTCTCTGCAGCGTCCCTTTTATTCTGACCGGAAACATTGCGCTGTGCCAGCCAGTCTACGGTCAGCTTCCCACTTATGCATTTTGCGTTTCTTAATTGAGACGTTGTCCTTTTTGCTTTTTGGTCATATCTTTTTGTTTTGTTTCTTTTTTTTTTTCTGTATCTGTATTTTTATGCAATTCATTGCATAAACTTGAAATTCATTGTGTGCATTGTATAGCACGGGTACGAAAAAGGTAAACGCAAGCATAAATGCAAAGAATTAAACCATTCTGCCTGCACTGCAGTGGCACTCGAAGAAAGGATACGATATGAAACTGACAGACGATCTGGGAGGGTGAGACCAAGGAAAAGACCAAGACCAGCACCAAGTCTAAGACTGTCACCGATGTTGGCACTGTCACCGTCACCGTCACTAGCCTAGACCACACACTCCTCACACTCCACATTCCGTCCTCACAGTCCACTCAGTTGTTCTCGCACAGTCGATAGGCCACAAGGATTGCAGGCCATGCTATTTGCTCGCAAGTTGGTGGTCCTCGCTGTAAATGTCAATTCATGCCGGCAGAAAATTTAATTTCTATGACACAAAAATCGAAAAGAACAAATTTGAAGGAAAAACGAATGCGACGACAAAACGAAAGGACTACGAATGCCAAGAGACCAAAATAATCGTCATATCTTTTTCAGACATTTTATGTGCATTTCTAATAACATTTCCATTTGTTTTTATGACTTTCACCTACCACATTGGCGCGCACATGCATTATCCTTGCAGCAATTAGTACATGTGGCACACACGACTTGCAGTCGACGGGCCACAGGAGCAAACGGCAGGGAAAGCTGTGATTACGCGTGATCGCTATCGCAAAAGGGAAAAGGGTAGCAGCGGCTACTAATTAAATGACAAAATGACACACACGAAACACACGCCGCAGCAGCGGACCCACCGCACGCATGTCCTTTAATCCTTTGGCAGCACTTGCCTTCTCTTTCCCGCATGCACTTAGCCGTAGTCCGGTTTAATGACGTCATTAAATGAATAACTTTACTAGGTAGTCATTAGATTAGCATGCTCAGATTATGTTAAGATTCGTCCTGTCTGTCTCTCTGCCTGCCTGCCTGCCTGCGTATCCTTCTCGCGTATCAGCGCAACTGCTGCATATTAATTAAATTTCCCCTATATGGTTCAGTTCTGAGTCGTTGCATTTTGCCTTACGCAAAACTGGGTCAATATGCCTTGCAATATGCTGCGCTGCCTGCCCTTCTGTCCGCCGTCTGTCCGTCTGTTAGGCTGCCAGTCTGCTAATTTCAATGCTGATAGTTACTAATTGTTTGTTATTAGCCACAGCCAACTGCAGTCGATGCACTGCGTCGCTCTGCTCAGCTCAGCTCAGCTCAACTCAATTCAGCTGTACATAAATCTTCAAGTTATTAACCGCATTTAACTGTTTCGGTTTTGGTTTTTGTGTTCTGGTTTTTTTTTTTTTTTTTTTTTTTTGTATCTTTTTGACTTGCACGCGTCTGTTGTGCTTACGCACGGCAGCCAACGTCGTTGGCTTCAGCTACTGCGTCTGTCTCGTGCGCTCATAAGCCAATAATAATCTTTGGGCAGCGCTTATCTTAAACGGCACTTTGGTGCTACGCTGCCTTATTGATTGCAATCTTCGTTTCACTTTGCTCCTGTGATCGATTGCCATCATGCGTGCACTCATTTACGTATGCACTCACTCATTCACTCATTCACTCTGTCAGTCAGTTAGTCAGTCGGTCGATCAGTGCGTTGAAGCTTTTTGCATAAGTTAGCAGCACATAGCCGCGCTGTGCAGTCGGCTGCAGCTGAGTGCGAGGCCACCCAAGTGGTGAAATTTCGCCACCAAAGTTGCCAACAGCCACGCGTTGGCATATGCGCTGCCGGCTTAAGCTTAAACACCTTCATCAACTGTGAATGAGCGCGTGAGTGTTCCTGCATTAACTTGAAATGGAAAGCCAAAAAATAAATATGTATTTAGAGCATAATAAAATGAAATATTTAATGGGAAATTAGATTAAATGGCTCATTTGTTGGCCCTAATTGAAATACGCCGGTGGAATTACAATGAAGTCTTGTACAAGAATTCAGCTTTGAGAGCAGCAAGAAACCGCCGGGAATGGGCAACATAAGAATATTAAGGATTTTCAAAGGGAAGGGAGTATAAACAGCTTGCCATTTTGCGTTTAATTAAAAAGATAAATTATTAAAGAGTTTCTAAGCAGCAAATGACAGCAGCGATGACACATAAGACGTCTCGAAACATCAATAATTGACTGATTCCCAACGTTAGGATCTATCACTAGGCGAAAAGCTTTTACAGACAGTTTTTCAGTCTGCAGTCGAATTACGTCCTTAGAGCTTAAAGCCTTAGAATTTTAAACGACATAGCTGTGAAGTTCTGAAGTTGTGCAGCCTCGTCCAAATAAGCCGATGTGATATGTGCGGGTATTTGGCTGCTCTGTCCACTTCCTTACACCTTATGCGTCTTCTGTGCGAGATTCGAAATTGTCGGCAATGCACATTTCAATCAGTATAAAAATTCTGCAGTATATAAATGTGCAAAACCAAAACGAGTGAATCAAGAAAATATGAAAAAAATCGCAGCATAAAATTTTAATGATGCTGCAATAAGAGTGGAAAAAATTCTAAAATTGTAAATTCAATTAAATTGACAAATTTTTATATGCCAGTACACGTTGCACGGCAGGGCAAGGCAGGGCCTGGCAGCAAGGCAGGATGTGCGCGGTGTACATATGTATGTGCGCAGTAAATCAGTGAAGCCAGTCAAGTCAGTTGCGCAGTCGGCTACGCAGTCGGTCAGACTCAGTCAACAGTTAGTCAATTAAGTAGCGACAACTTCATATGTCAACTGCATTTGCTGCGATTAAAAATTCTTATTAATTTTTATGTGCGTCGCATCATCGAGTAAAAACGTCAACGAGGACGACAACAACAACAACAACAACAGCAGCAACAGCAACAACAAAACAGAAGTTGCATCGTCGTATGGCCATGAGTGGCTGACATGACTGTGCCTGTGACTTCTGCAACTGCGCAACTTACTTTAATGACATCAAAAAATGCTGGAAAAAATGCCTGAAAAAATGTACAATATGACTAACTGTCGAACTGTCCAATTGTCCAATTGTGCGACTGTCTCATCTGATCTCCTTGCAGAGGCTGCAGCGAGTAAAAAAGATGATAAGCAAGCGTCGCATTTGCTTGATTGATCTGCAATCAACAATTGATCACTTGCGCATTCGTTAGATCGGTTTTGTACTCCGTACTCTGTACTCTGAGCTGTGAGCTGTGAGCTGAGTGCGCTTGGCTTGGCTTTGAGCCTCTTACTTTTAATTGGTCACAGTTGCTAACTGACCAGTTGCCATTCTGACGTGAAGCAGTTCAAAAGCAAAGAAACGTTATGAAAATAATAAAAACAAAAGTCTTGATTCTCTTGCGTGCACATAATATGCCTTGCTTACTTGTGTTTTTGTTTTTGTTATTGTTATTATATTTATTTATTGATTCCAATATCAATTTTATGCTGAATGGGCAATGCAAATAAAATTATCTCATTACAAATTATGCCTCAAACGACGCAATTCGTTTGGCAATGCAGGTGCGAGTGAGACAGAGCGTAAGGCTACCGCCTGCCGTAACAGCCCACAATATGTGTACGCAGTCGCTCCCACACCCGCACCCACATCCACACCATCATCCGAATGTGCCGTGCAGTCGGAGTGAGTGTGCGAACGCAGGCACAAAGCACCGACGTTAAATAGATTATGCCAAATGATCGAAATCACGTCATAAATTTATGCAAAAAATTCGCAACAAGAAAATGCCACAAGGCGTGCACAATGACCGAAGGAACCCATGAACGAACGAACCAGCAAACGAACGAACGAACGAACGAACGAATCTGCGAGCGAGCAAGGCACGCAAACCCATATGGGCAGAAGGTGGCCAGAGGGAGCGGCGCAAGTGCAGAGATCGATCGATCGATTGCTTAGCTTGCTTACACAATAGCATAGCAAGGAAGCGTTATGGCAATGGCCAAGGCAACCGCAACGGCAACGGCAAACGACAGCAGCAGGAAAACGCAGCCAATTGACGATTGGGAGCTGCACTGTGAAGCTCAGCTCGTGTAGGCGGCAGATAAAACACGCGATTGCGCATGAAAGCTCAAACAGCATTTTGGTGGTCACAACTGAACCGAACTGACGCGAGGGAGAAGCGCGCAGTGCCCTGGCACTGGCATGGGTACGGGCTGGGGCATGGATACTCGTATTCGCAGTTTGAAGTCATGTTCGAAGCGCAAAAATGAAGAAAGATGCAATGAGGCTCTTTAACACATTCAATGTGATATGGTGCGCCTTATGCTGATTGTTTTAAAGCCAGCCAGCCATCTAGCGAGCCGCAGCCGTCGCTTGCCGTCACTTGCCGTCACTTGCTCCGCTGGTGTGCCAAGGGCGCTGCACTGCGCTGCGCGTGCGCACTGATAACGCACAAACGTGGCAGGGGCACATGGCACAGAGCACAGTCAGAGTCACTGGCAAAGGCACAGGCAAAGGCAAAGGCAAAGGCAAAGGCAAAGGTAGGCAAACAGGGAAGCGGCCAGCGGTTGGTTGGCGGAAGGGGAGGCGGCGGCCTAAGCAGTTCGAATGACACGCACAAGCGCACAGCTGGGAGTTGGTTTATTGGACAAGTGGACAGACGGTCCTATATCATATTTTTAAATATTCTTCCGCCTTGCTCGCCGCCTCGCTGCAGGCGCTGCACAACACACAATAAATTCAACGCTAAGTACGCGTTGCCACAAAACAACAACAACAACAACAGCAACAACAGCAACAACAATGACAGCAACTAAAAGAAAAAAAAAAGAACAATGCAAAAGTAACAGCAACAGCAAAAACAAAAGAAATTTGACTAAAGACGCGAGTCGAGTCAGTCAGAGTCAGAGTCAGAGTCCGAGACCGAGACCGAGACAGTGTCAGAGCCACGATAGCTGCTGCGGCTGCTGCTGCTGCTGTGATCAGGACAAGCCAGACCAGGCCAGGCGAGTCGGCCGGCGTTTGCGTGCAAAAATCGATCAGCGCGAAATGAAATTGAAGTTAAAACTCTTGGCTTGTGGCTATTGCTTACACACACCAAGCAAAAAGAAAAAAAAAAAAAAAACAGAAGACAAGAAAGAAAAGAAGCGAAAATGCAGCAAGCAAAAAGTTCAAATTCCCTGATAACAGACGCACTGCGAATAATCAAAAAAAAAAAGAAAAAAAAAAGAATAATATAAAACAAAAAAATTAAAAACAAAAAGAACAAAGTAACCTAGCTTCACTGAGTGCCAGCGCACGTAAGTTGGTTTTGTGCTCTGCTCCTGGCTTTGTCGGCAAAAGCGTGCGAATTTCTGCTGCTCACAGAAAAATCGATTAAAATTCTTTGTACTCAGTGTGCACGGCTTAACATGCACAGCGCAGTTATCGATTGTCGATAGCACGATGTCAACTGGCCGAGGCTTAATTCGGCGCAACTTGAAACAATTGTGTTGACACTTGAGCAGCAGCCAGCCGCCAGCAGCCAGCAGCCAGCAGGCAACAGGCAGCAGGCAGTAGGAAATCAGCTTCCGTTACTAATGCAGTTGTCAACGCTAATCGAGCCTGGCAGCGAGGGCGAGCCACTGTGCGCGGCGGTGAAAGGTGTCAGCTCATGCTTAGCGTTTCGAACAAAGCAAGGACCCACCAAGTGGCAAACGCGCCGCCTGCCCAGGCATCGGCATGAATGAAACAATGAATGGGGTCAAGTAGCAGCATGAGCTGCACATCCTAAGGGAAAAAGAACAACAACCAAAAAAAAAAAAAAAACAAATAATAAGAAAAAACCAAGAGAGAAAACAAACAAAAAATCTAAACGACAATCATCTTCTGCAGCACGGAGCTTATGTTGCGCCCAACACAATGGGCCAACTGATCAAAACTGAAAACGACATTAGCGCAGTCGTCACAATGGCAGACGCAGACGCAGTCGCAGACAGACAGGCAGCCACGGCCGGGGCCAGCGGTCGGTTGGTCGGTTGGTCTGTCGGCGACGTCACCTACACAGGAGAACAAATTGGAAATTTACGACTAACTTGCGGTGCATGAAAATCAATAAAAATGAAAATGAAAATGAAAATTCATGGCATTTACCATAAACGCATGAAAGGCAAGGCAAGGCAAGGAAATGAAAAGCAAGAAAATCGTATAGGTGCTGCTGTCAAGTTTTCACGCGCCGGTAGCTGAAGCCACACAAACGGCAACGGAGGGAACTTGGCATAAATAATCAGCAATAAGTTGTATTATCGGTTGTTGTTGCTGTTGTTGTTCTCCTTTTCGTTTGTGTGTTTGTCAGCGAGCCAAAGCAAATGCATTTTTTACACCAGTTCATGGCATTGACAGTGTCGGCAAAACGAAAGGACGACTGCGACTGTGACTAAGAGTGTGAATATGTATGTGTATATGTGTGTGTGTGTTTGTGTGTGTGTGTGTGTGTACATGTCATAAGGCAATTGTTTGGTGTTGCCTGCACATGTGCACAGCCGAGTTGCTGTTGTTGTTGTTGTTGTTATTGTAGTTGCGCTTAGCTGGAGGTGTGAAGCGAAATCACTGAAGCATTTGCAAATTGATTTGCTATATGTCACAGGCAATGATGTCCTCACAGTGACATTCGCTATGTGCCATGCACAGGACACAAGCACAAAGGACAAAGTACAGTAAGCACAGTAAGTGTGATAATCAGCACAATCTTAAAACAGTGAGACAAACCAAAGCCAATGCGAGCCATAACCTCCAGAGTTGATAAGAAATTGGAACGTGTGAGCAATGCTCAGAGAGCTCAGACAGGCAACATCTTTGCCACTCCTAGCCAAGCGCACCTTGCACAGGCTTCCTAGGCGCAATCGGGAGATCTGCGCTACTGCAAAAGGTGTTCGATCGGACACTGCGGTTTCAGATAACCGCACAAGAGAATCTCTTCATCGCATTAGATTTTCGATTGCCGATTCCATGTAAGTACTTATACGATATAATATGCAAGACTCAGCAAATGGCCGACTTAGGCTCTTGTACTCGGTTGCTTGGCTGTACGCGCTTTCTCACATATTGTAGATGGCACAACAACAAACCTTGCTTAAGATTCCTCCGAGGCGAGATGCATGCACTTTGCCCCCGGCATTCTTAGAGCATGGCGCAGATAATGTCGTTCATGCTTATTAATCACGAAGCACCGTTCATTTGTTTTTTTTTTTACTTAACGCGCATCCTTGAGTTTCTCCTGCTTCCTCCCTCTCTGGCTCACTGCCGCACTGCCACTCTGTCTCCCTGCTCACACGCTTCTTGGCTGGGGCCTTTTGCCGTGTGTGGCCGCAATGATTGCTCACTTGCGTTTATTGTACGCGCATCGTTTTGTTGGTTTTTGTTGGGTTGTTGTTGGGTTTTTGTTGGGTTTTTGCTGAGCAATTTTTATGCGTGATTTATTGTGAAAACCCAACCGAGCCAATGTTGGAAAAAGTGCGCTGCAGAATTTATTTATTATCGCGAGTTCTGGCAGCCAAACCGCCGAAGCAGTCGATTTTAGTTTTATATATTTGTTTTTGTTGTTGTTGTTTTTTTAACTGACTATGCTTCAGCTTGCGCTGAAGATAAAGATGAAGATGAATTGGGATTAGGATGATGTATGCGATTGAACTGTGTGCTCTGCGCTGTGCCTTGGCTATGCAAGGGCACAATGTATGTGCTTCGGGCTAATTAGTGCAATTGATTTTGTATTTGGTCTTGGCCTGTGCTTATTTATTTATGCTTTTTATTTTTTCCTTTGCTGTCAGTGCCGAGTGCTGAGTGCTGAGTCTGCTGTGCTGCTTTGCTGTTGTCTGCGCCTTGCCGCGCATTTATCTCATTTTATTGCAGATTGTTGTTGATTGATATCAAATACAAAATCATGCGATATAATTGAGCAAAATCAATTGATTTGGACCACCAGCAGTTGGCATTACACACGTTGCAAACGTGCAAGTAGCAACTCAACAAAAACAAAAATCAATTGAAAACACAAACAAACAAAAACAAAAATTTATGATAATAAAAAGACGAATTGAAAACATGCATCCTCACATGCAAGTGAGGTGGAGAGTTTCAAAGGACAATTGTCGTCGTTTCGCCATCTGTCTCATTAGGGGAAAAGTAGCCTTTGATTTATGTAAAAAAATGTACATATGCAATGCAGATAAATCACATTAAAATATTTGCCACGAAGCGTTTGAGGCATAAAAAATGCGCGGAACAAGCCAAGCAAAGCATTAACAAGTTGACAAATCTCTAAGTGAGATCAGTTAACAGCTTAACTAATGATTATCGTTGCGTCCAACAACAATAATAACAAAACAACACCAACAACAACAACGAGCGCGATAAAATATGTTGCAGATAAAGGCAAACAAAGCGAGCAAAGTTCAACAGAACTGCGACGATGGCGGCAGCACCGCTCCCCGAAGCCCCTACATGCGATGTGGCCGCACATTTCCGGGCAGTTTTCGTAAAATAGAAAAATAGTTAGCCGCAAAAGCAGCAAAGCTATTGGCGGCACACAACGCTGGCAATGTGTCACTTCGCGGCTCGCCTCGTGCCGCCTCTTCGCGCTTATCAGAAGCCAAAGCACATAAGAAACTGGCAACGCCACATGCGAAATTCGTGTGTAGTGGAGTATGGAGTGCGGAGTGTGGGGTGTGGGCTGAGGAGTGTTGTGTGCTGGGCTAGGGTGCATTTGTGCATTGAACATGTTGGTCAGTCGCAGTCTGCTGCAGATCAAATCAAATAAGCAACTTCGATAAACATTTTACGCGCATCTGCGTATCGTGTAGATTTGCATAAAAGCTCCGCGCGCACACAACACAAAATCGCATCAAGCCGAACCCCTGCCCCGCCCTCGCCTCGCTCACCAGCGCTCGTGCCGAACCGAAGACGAAAATCAAACAAAAATCGAACAAAAACAAAAGAAACAAAAGATCATAAGAAATGCTAAGCTCGGCTTTCTTTCGATATCGATTTCGATTGCCAACTAAAAATGCAACATTATTTAACTTCTTTTTTTTTATAATTTTTTATTTTTTTTTTTTGTTTGCCATAGCCAATGCAATATTTTTGTGCGTCTTTGGCTAAATATGCAAATTAAATGTAAATAAGCGCGCAAATATGCCTCAGCGACAACGCCGCCGCCGCCGTCTCTGTCCTCGCTGCCTTGGCCGTCTTTGCTGTCCTGCGACTGACTGACTGCCTTGTTATGCTGCTTGGGCAGTTGCTGTGGCTGTTGCTGTTCTGGCCGGATTGGTCGGATTGGCTCGATTGGCTCGTTCATCTTCATCAGGCGGCGGTGCCACATCGATCGATGATCCTTGCGCGTCGATAAGCGCGACTCTTTGTTTTGTTGTTTTGTGGCATTTTGTTGTCGTTTTTGTTAACAAGTTTCCTTGTAAAATTTAACAGCTTTTTGTTTTCTTCTCGCTGCGCGAACGATGGACGATGACCGGTGACCGGCGATCGGCGATCGGCGACCGGCGTCGGGTGACCGGTGCTTGGTGACTGGCGGCCAATGGCCCAAGTGCGTGGGGCGAGTGAACGCGCGCGCGGGCTGCACGGCAGGCGTGACGTAGCTAATGATCATGTGCGCAAGGTGCGTAAATTTTATTCTACGAGTAAGCGGCGGTCTGATGGTGTTCGTTTTATTTCGCTATAAAATAAAACAAACTATAAAATCAAAAGCAAAAAACGAAGAGCGTGAAAAAATTGCAAAATTAATTTAAAATTACAATGGAAGCAAAACCGAAACAAAAAAAAAACTATGAAAAACGGGGGGGAAACGCAACATTTACGGCGACGTTAATAAGCAGCACGTCTGATCAGATAAAGTGAGCCAAGTGTATTTTTTTATTTTTTGTGTTTTGTTTTTCTTTTTTCTGTTTCTTCTTAATTGTGAAATTATTTATTATAGATGCAATTAATACATGAGCGCGCGCTTACATGCGATGCAAAAGTACCCATAACTACATTCATGTAAGTACGTACACACACACACACACACACACACACACACACACATGCATGCATGCATACATATGAACGTGCGGCACACCCGTGAGCGTGTGAGCTGATTAATCAAAAAGGATAAGTCCGCGCGATAACAATAAATGATCGCGATTATGTAGCGTCAATTTCAGTTTCTGCTTTGCCATCTTTGCCGTACAAATCGAGCGCCAACATGGAGCGAATCGCTTTACGCTTACGTGACTCTTTTGAGAATTTCAAACTCATAAGACTGCATTGATATTTTCTTATAGCATGTACTAGGCCATCACTGCTGCTATGCGGCCTTTATCTAGTGTCCAGACTGTTCAGTTCCTAGTGGCCCAAGTGATGTCCTCTTTGGGTTCTCTGTGGCTATGTTTAATCCATTGTTCGTTTTATCTTCGAATCGCTGTCTACTTTATCGTAACACTAAGACTAAAAGAGAGTGTACCGTACGTATAGGAATGGTACGGTTCTGCTACTCGTTTTTTATATTTTTTTATTTGTGTTTTTTTTTTTTTATCCTAAGTGATTGCAGTTTATGGGTTATTGTAAAACGAAAAAATATGAAAAAAAAAAAAATTTACGTGTTGTTGTTGCTGTTGTAGCTTGCTGCAATTATTATTGTTTACTTTAATCGGTTTCATCGCGAAAACTTAATTGCAAAGGAAAAGTGCATAAGTGCATAAGAGCCAAGCATATTCCAGATATGAGATGAGACCGAGATGAGCCAGAGATGAGCGCGCAATCGCTTTTGGTTCGGACACGCTTATATCATTGTGCTTGGTGTTTTTGTTGTTGCTGTTGTCGTTGTCGTTGTTGGTTCAAGTTTAAATGCAATTTGTGGCAATTGTTCAAAAGATGATAACGTCAGCAGCAGCAGCACCAGCAGCAGCAGCAACAACAACAACAACAATAAACGATGGCGCGCTTGATATCAAAGTGGCAGACACAGAAATTAGGTCAAATTTTTTATTACACAAAGGCGACACCGACACCAGCGACAGCCGCCGACCAGACGGGGACCAGAGAGCGGTGTGCGCTGTGCGGAACTCGGTTGGATTTTAATGGAAAGTGTTTATGATTGCTCTGCGTTTTGGGGCACTGAAGTGTCGAAAA